>JAOXNR010005663.1:0-35301 GCA_028571225.1 Parsonsia alboflavescens
CAAGCCCAAATAATTAATTTAAAGGATTAATTAAATCCTCAATTAATTATTAATGCTATCTAGAATAAAATTAATTCCTTCTCCCGTCTCCTATTTAAGAAAGACATAAAATCATTCATGCACAATAGGCCAAGATTAGGGACGTTAAGACACAATGTCTATGGCTCTATAAAATGTCCAAAATATCTTTATTATATAGTAGTAATTAACTTAATCATTCTAAACACCTTATATTATCGCCATAAAAAGATGATATACTCCCTGATACATTGTTGTAGAAACAGAAGGTTTGTTGAAATAAATCTTAACCCATAGTCATTGACGTATAGATGTAATGATGCACTAGCCCTTCTAGGTAACACCCACTGTTGAGCTTAGGTTTTACTTACTATCACCTTACTCAATAGCATCTACCAGCCTTAGATATCTAGTTCTATTACCATTGAATCACAATGAATACTCACTAAAAGAATATTCGGTATAATAACAATTGTACTACCGAGGCTTTGGGTTCAGTGATCAAACTAAGAACAACACACAAAGGGGTGATTAACCCATCTCATAAATGAAATCACATAGAGATCATATTATATGAGTCTGTCTTAACTAACTCACTCCAAGTACCTAACATACAAGGCTATTGATCTCCGTAATGAGATCTCAACTCTAGCATATCAAAGCACAGGGAACTAGCTTCGCCAGACCACCAACCCATACTCATGTAATGGGGACATGTCCACGCAGTAACAATAGTGATATTAATTCTGTCTTCTTTGATAGTACCTTCAGAGACCAATCACTAAATGATCATGTTTTACACATACAAAATGTACTAACACATATAGTCTGAGAGCACTACCCAATCACTAAAGGTAAGTCAAACTACTTAAAAGAGACCAATGTGTTATGACCTTTGTTCAATGGAACACCCAATTCCATTAATCTGACAAGAACTAATTCCTTATGATTAAAACTTCCGGTGATCAAGACCTTACTATGCTGAACGTCCCAGCACATAGATCACCTATTTAAATCAATTTGGACCTTATTGCATGTTATGCTAACATGTATAAATTTATTTCTAAAGATTATAGTCTTTTACACATTATCTCAAAAAAGATAATCGTTTTAGGTATAAATCTCAATAGCTACATGGGCGGAAATGAAAAAGATCGTAAGGGAAAGATATGCACCAAAACTCAACTACAAAAATGTTACTCAAGGTGCTAAGAGTGTGAGTGAATACCATAAAGAGTTTGAAATTGCACTGGAGAGTGCCAACATAGTAAAGAAAAAAGAAGTGATAATGGATAGTTTCTATTTGGCTTAAATGATGAAATTTTGAAGGAGTTTAACCATGGTGCTATGATTGGCTATCCAAGTTGAAAGACACTTAAAGAGAAACAAGTCAGCCATGCTACTTTTTCAACATCTAATGTGCAAAGTGCTTGTTCAAAAGAAGAGGTATCTAATCCCATTGAGCAAGAGGTGGCAAGTAAGCTAGGTGACATGAGTAAGACACTAGTTCAAGAAGTTGTTGACAAAGAGCAAGCCCAAGAGAGCCCAAGTGAAGTGAATGTAGAAAATGAACATGTGCCACTTGTTGAATGGGAAGCTTAAAATGAACAAATCTGTTATGATGAAGGAGAGTCCCATGAAAGAAGGAGGAGGTCCCAATTGTAAAGAAGGAAGATACTGCAATTGTGAAAGAAGAGGTTTCCATTGTGAAAAATAAGAGTTACAATGAGAGAGAAAGAGAACTTGAGAGGAAATAAAAAGAGGAGAGAGAGAGAAAAGAAATGAGTGTCATGGAATGAAAAAATTTGAGTGAAAAAAAAGAAAATTCTCATTGGAAAGAAAGAGAAAAAAATAGTGATTTGATCTTGATGATGGACAAAGAGATTTCTATACCCATTTCCAACATTGACCATTAATTTTCTAGTGTTCTTGTTCCTAAATTTCAGGATTTTGAATTCCTAATCAAGGTGAAGGAAGGCAAGGACAACTTAGTGATGAGTGAGATGTTAAAGTGGTATACTCTTATCTCTACACTTGGTGACAGATTGTTCAATTTTGAGTATGAAAAGATGATTTATAGGGCAAAGTATGGCTTTGGAAATGTTTATGAACATGGTGATCTTTTCAATTCTTTTAGGTATGAAGATTTCTTGACTTGTGGAAGTCAATTGTATATCTCTACCGGCTTTTTAAATGTAGTGCTAGATCTTGAGCTTGTTAAGGAATTATTTGTGAAAGACCATGTTTGTGATATTGTGCTTGATGTTGGTAAACAAATTAATTATACTAAATTCTACAAGCATGTTGATTCCAACCCATCTGGTCCAATCTGAGCCCTACCTAGATTGGAATTTGAATAAGACCTTCAACAATGGTCTCCCTACTCTATCTGGAGAGCAAGAGAGCGATAGAATTTTCCTGGTGGACCATTCCGACGTCAAGAAGGGCAGGTCGAGCCAGCCTGTTTGGCCGGTAGCTTTCCTCCATTCTATTCGATTAGGAAGTCTAGCAGATCGCAACCTCCCTTCACTTAAGAGAACTATGGGAATTCTTCCCACATGGCTGTTGAAGTCCTCCACTCGCTCTCAGCAAGGTCAGCAGGGAGGGTCTCTAACCTTTTGAGCTCCCACTAACAGCCTTGGCGATGCTACCAGTGCTCCATCTGCTGTTCCTGCCACCACTCCGATCTCTGGGGAGTCTTCCTTCACGATCCCCATCCCCTAGACATGGAGCAAGAAAATAACAATGGCGAGTCGAACTCGGACCACCATGAAGAGAAGTGCAAAGGCTGCTTCCTTGCGAGCTTCTAAGAGGCCCGCGAAGATCGTGTTCTCTTCTTCCGTTTCCTCCCTATCTACACAGTCGGAGAAAGGGCTTTCTTCGACCTCTTCGGGGAAGGGGAAAGCCCCTATGACCTGAAAAAAGGGGTCAAAATTCAGTGGCTGTGCAGCCGAGGAGGTTGCTGAATGACTATATAGGCTAGGAAATATGTCCTTGGCCTCCCACACTAAAGAAGGGACCGCCAAATGGGTCAAAGACCTTGCCATGGAGTCCTCTGACTCCTTGTTCCAGTGGCCACATTCCCAGTCTTTCCTGATGGAGTGTGCTCCTCCCATTGATCAAGATATGTGTCGGTTGCTTACTAATGACGAACTGGACCAATACACTGCCTCTCTCCATACTACTTTAAGTTTTCTCAATTTCTGCATATTTTTAGTCATTTCTGTGTCACTTCTTCTTGAGTACTAACTTTTCTTCTTTTTTTCTTTTTCAAAATCATGTCTTCTTGGGTGAGTAACTAAGAAGACAAGTGGAGAGAGCTAAGAAGGATCAAGAGTTCACCACCCTAATCATCGAGCTCCATGACTAGAATGCTAGTTTTGAAAAAAGAAATCAAGAGCTTGCTTCAGCCGCTGAGCAATCTCGAGCCAATCATATCACTATCCAAACTCTCCTCCAAGAGAGTGAGAAGAAATTATCAACTACCCCTGCTCCAGACCTGTAATTGTCCTCGGCTATCGAAATTGCTATAAAAAGGAGTGAGGAACTGATTTCAGAGGGCAATAAGCAAAGAGATTGCATCGTTGAGGTGGAGGCTCAGCTGGTGGACTACAATGCTATGTGTGATGAGGACGGAAGCCTGTCATTATATAACGGTGATATATTTAGACTTGTATACGTGGCCTCTGAGCTGCTATATATAATTAAACTTATATACAATGACTCTTGAGCAGTTGTAATTGATGTAGTTACATTTTTTACATATAAAAATTATTTGGGGATTATGATTTATTCAAAATAAAATTAAAATGCAAATCAAAATTGACCATAGAAAATAATAACAATATACATAGAAAAATATACTAATCATAAGTGAACATACAAAGGAATAACATGTAACTTAATCCAAATGAAAAGTATACACCAATAATTTATCAATCTACCAAAAGCAATATAATCTAAGTTGAAATCTAAATATGTACATTAATCAACAAAATCTATGGAACCAAATTCAAAGACAAGATGTCTATCTACCAATAAGAGCTAGTAGCTATCCGAAACCTTTTTCCTTGATCTAGTAAGTCTCTACATTTAAGAACACATCAAGGTCAATATAATATTTATAGAAACTTCCAACTAAGTATGAACTATAAAAGGGAATTCAAAAACACAAACAAATAAAAAGGAAATAATGAGTAAGACTAGAAAATACAATTATGAAACTAATAGAATATTATGGCTCCTATTTCTAGTCCTTACTCCTTTTTGATATTTCTCATGGCTTCTTGAAAACTTTTCCTTTGCAAAGCATTTGTATTAGGTTTAGGGAAAGATAATTAAAGGTAAAATGTAGTTAAAGAATAACATAAGCTAGATAGATAACAACCTGAGACTATAAATTTATTCAAAACTTAAAACATTATAGAATTAGATACTGAATTTGTGAAACAACACCAGTAAACCATGACATGTTAGAAGAATGTGATAGACAACATATGCAAAACAGAACTCGAAATTCCATGTGGCTCAGTGTCAAGGAAATAGTACTAGCTAGCTAGTCTTAAAGGGGAAGAAAAAGAACGACTAGAAAACTAGGCTACTAGATCAATAACACCAACTTATGCTGAAGAAAGAAATATTTTCATCTTCCTTTCATGTGCTACAATATTCTAGAGATTAACTATAAGTAAAAAAAAAGAGTAATAGAGAAACGAGACTCGACGACTAACACCTCTACCTCTCTATGCCTGCATAAAAGTTCAAGAATATCAACATATACTAAGAGAAGGACATTAAGAAAGTTTCAAGAATAAGACACAGAGACCAATATACAAACAAAAAAAAAAAAAAGAAAAAAGAAAAGAAAAAACCATTGAGAAAAATGAGTCTTGTAGCATAAGAGAAGCAGGGCTATTCTGCAAAAACTATGAAACAAAAGAAAAAGCTTTTACAACATGTAACCTAAATACTTCTAATCCTGCCAATCTGCAAAGGGATTTGATATTTTTTCAATTTGTAATCTGAGTTCCTATCTTACAGGTAACTAAATAATATTGAGGATAATAGAACTGTTCTCATGGAAACAATTGTATATATTACATATTACAATAATAAATTGTTTAAAGTATGATTTCCAGTGCACATACTACGATATAGGAGAAAAGCTTATTTTAAAATCCTACAATAGTTTACAAGTTAACACCTTTAAATTTTAACAATGTCAACTTGAACCCGAAATTTACATTCTTGTAAACTGATTTTGAGAATTGTAGCATATAAAGGAATATATATTTGACACTTGGCATATAAACTCAACACTTAACAGATAAAAAGCTACTCCCAATATCAAAACACGCAAACGATTATTTCAGTGAATGGACTTTTAGTTTCCAAACCAAACAAAAGACAACAGTCAACTTTGAACACAACAAATTGGACATACTTAGAAGGTATAAAACCTTCTCATCCAAACAACTACCTAATCTCATCCTCCTTTTCAAATCGTATAACGTAAGTCTTCATTACCTTAACTTAAAAAGACTGAAAAACTAATGTCTTGTGAATAGACATTTATTTACAACATTACATGGACAGAGACAATCATTGAGATGATTGCAGAACTGTAGCCTCTTAAAAACCTAACCTCTTGTGCATCCGATTTAGGTGATCTGCAAACTCTGTAAACATTTCTCTTAACTGCATTGCTCTTTTGTATGCTTCATTTCGCAAGTGCACACTACCTTCTTGAACCTTCGTTTATGTTGCTTTGTTGAGACTCATCCTACAAGATGAAGTATCAGTTATGTAGACAAGAATAAGGTCAAGGAATGGAACTAACAGACATTTGAATGTAAATAGTAATGAGTTTACTTTTTTATCTTTTTTTTTTTTTTGGTAGTTTTTCATTCAAAGAAAAAGGAACATACTTGTGGGGTCCGAGTAAATAGAAAAGAACTCATAATAGTAGAGAGTCGTGAAGTTGATTCCAGTGCTCCATGCCATAACATCTTCTCAATTATGATCCATGGCTACATGAAGTGGAAATAAAAAGGACATTCAGCTTCATAACCTAGGAAGAGTAAATGTATAATCTTGCAATCCCTAATCAATAATTACATGGACAAATTACTGAAAGGAAAAAAAAATGACTTTCAAACTTGATAATACTTCATTTATAGAGAGGAAAAATGTGTCAGTACCTTTCCCTTGCAGACATAATAAGATGTTCAAGGTTATTCAAGAATTTGAATATCTTCTCAAGCTCTACTTTAGAAAGAAAGACAATGACTCCCTTTGCTTGTGAAACTAATGGTTGTCTGAATATAGCTGCTTCTGGTAAAATAGATGTACATTTGTGTATGAATAGTCTAATTGTAGATGAAGATAAATCAATCTCCTAGTTGTTAACCATCAGAATATAACGACTACTAGTCAGTCCAAGAGGCAGATCTACAACATCACTCCCTCCAACATAACTATTAGAATTACTCAAATCCTCATATTCCCTTACGCTTGACATGACTTCTTTTTCTTCAAATGATATTCTGCAAAAGTGAAATTATGAAACACGAGATCTAAAATGATAGTAAAAAAGGATCCAAAATACAAGGTTGCATTATTAAAGTACATATATTCATTATATAATTAAAGTTCTATATCCCTGCTAGCTGTTATGTATTTCCATTATTCTTCGTTCACACTCCATTATTCCCAACTCATTAATGTTACTCAAAAATAAAGTAAAGAAGGACCCCTTTTTTTATACAAATTTGAGGAAGTAATCTCATTTATCGTAAAAGTGATATCAATTTCAAATGCAAGAATCCTCAGAATGACTCTCAACAATAATCAAGTCAGCATCAAAGGTTTAATAATGATCCCATACTATAAAAGTAATTATCTCAGAAAATCAATTCCCTATTTACATCACACTATCATACATTATCTCATTCTATTAGATCAATCCACAACCTATCGATCATTCCTAGTATGATTATTCAGGTAACACAATCAATGCATCATTACCCACAAGTTTCTGCAATATCTCTTGAGTCTTTAAAGGATTTTAGTTCAAAGTTTTAACCAAACTTAAGCATTCTAGCAATATGTTACCTTAACAAAATTTACTCATACTATATCAATCTTGTACTTACTCATACTAAGTATTATGCAAAGTTGAATCTTATATGAAACCTTACCTAAGCAATCAAAGTAGTACTACATACATATGCTAAGTTGTACTGCAAGTTTATAAATTATGACTTCAGGTTTCTAATTCAGTACCTAAGATGGCAAAGGGATATCTAGCATGAAGATGAGGATTCAATAAGGTAGAATCATAGAGATAGTTCAGGATCTAAATTCTTTAACTGTATTCTTCTTTCTTCTAAGCAATTTTATTTTTTTCTTGTCACGATACATGAATTAACAATAATACCTCGGAAACTTTCCAAAATGCAAGAGGAATAAGAAATTGCAAAAAAAAGCAAGAAAACTATCACCATCTAGGCCACATAAATCTTACTCTACTATTTATATACCAAAGCACATACTATGTAGCAAGGTTACTTTATCATTGCCAAGTTTTTAATTGCTCCCAGTCAAGCTCCCGATTTTAAACCCCTCGACCAAAATCCCAATTTTAAACCCCCAACAAGCTAAATCCATTAGTAACGTACTCTAGACTTTTCTACTAATGAAAGCTTGAAGAAGTTACTTGGGTCAGTACTAAATGACGGTATGAACAAATTTTGCCAGGCACTAGAAAATAAAATTGCAAGAGAGATACATTTATATTCTTCTATTTAAATAAAATTTTCCACAGACATCCCATTAAACAAAATTCCACTTTAAGCAATTTTTCTCAGGAACAACCCTTTAGCCTTTCAAATCAATAAAAATAACCCATAGAGCATCAACCAAAATTCATAATTTATTTGTCATTGCCAAGTTTTAAACCCTTCACAGCCAAACTCCTGATTCACAAACCCCTCTCAGCAAAAATCCTAATTTCAAACCCATGACATTTCAAAATCCCAATTTTAAAACCCCCACAAGGAAGATGAACACCCCCTCAAGTTCAAAAGGTGATCATTGAGAGCAAACAGTTTCAAATCGTTAAAAACTTTCAGAATTACCTGGATGGTCTCTGGACTTCAACTTACCAGTCGCTAATTTGTAACCCTAATTACGAATGGTAGGGGAGTTCACGACTATCCACAATTTTAGGGTACTCTGGAGTGGAGGTTGGAGTGGAGAGAAGACTGAGAGAGGTCGGTGGGTGTGAATATCTAAATTACGGAAAGTCATGTAAAAGTTAACTTGTTTCAAAAAGTCAGAGGGAAAGTGCAAAAAAAAATTAGGGGGAACTAAAATATGTAATTGGACATTAAGTATAATAACTAAATATTTATCAATATTTTTATATGTAATATTTGTAAGTAATAATGTGTATGGTAATATTTAGATATTAAAAATTATATTTTAGAGCTTTAAAAAATCTAATTCTTAAATTAATTATATTAGATGTTAGATATTTAAATTTTCATATTAATATATATATATATTTTTATATTTTTATATATATATGAAAAAAATGACATTGTCAATGAAGCTATTTTCTTTATTTATAAATCTCTCTCGAGATAGAGAAAACAAATTATTTTAAAAAATAATATATATTAAAAATGAGTAGCAATCTTTTACTAATATTAAAATTCTTATTCTTTGAATCCCTACAAATCCATAACCCTTGTAGACTTGTAGGGATTGATTTATCTTGTAGTGATTCTAGGATAGAGATTAATGAATACATACCATACTTTTGGGGATAATGAATTTCCTCCTAAAAAAAGTACATGAAAAAAATTAATATTCTTCCCAAACCGATAGGATGGCAACTTTGCTTGACTTATCTCTCAAGATGGCAGGGCGTGCTTAATTTGAACACCAACCATGCATCTAATGTCCACATCTAAAATCACATGTTTTTTATATTGTTGACTATGAATCCTATACTATATTTTTGAAAAATTTGTTATATGGGTTGAGGATAGAAAGGACATATGTACTCGAAGGTTTAAAAACTCAGAGATACATTAAATAAGTTTTTAGTTCTGGCAAATACTACGTACGGTTAACTTAATTTAATTATAGTAGATATTACTCTAAACCTAAACTAAATTATAATTAACTAATTAATTATCATAAGGAATATATAAATATGTATACATCTATATATATTTATATAAATATATGTAATGGGACTCCTTTTCATATAGAAGAGTCACTTTTAATTGAAAATGTAAGTTTGGTAAGTCATATATAAACTTGTAATATAGACATGTAAGATTCAAAAAGTTAACTAATTAATTACTATAAAGGAATGAGTACTAAATATACAAACATATATTATATATATTTTTATGTATATATAGTTGGAATAAGAAATATTTTCTCAATTTATTATAATAATATTCAACACATACCTTTTATTGATAAAAAACCAAAAATCCCAACAAGTCAATGGTTGACCACTAGTTATTTTGGTTTCAAAGGTAAATTGGGGCAAAAGTTTCCTGCTAGATCTAAGAAGGAAATTACATGTATAACAAATGGCCAAGTGTCATCCTTGTTGGGACAAATCCCACGTAGATGGCGTTCTGCTCTACAAAGTCGAAGCCAGATGACAATACAACTACATTCTCATCCCATGCGTGGCTCTCTCGATAGCATACTATTCCACAAAATCAAAGCCTGCAGGTTGTACAACTCCCTTTTCATCCCACTCGAACTTCTCTCGATGATGTACTTTTCCACGAAATTGAAATTGATGGATAGTGCAACTCCATTTTCATCCATCAGGCTCTCTCGACAACATGCTTTTCCACCAAATCAAATACGATACAAAATACACCCCACTCCATTTTCATCCTTTGTACGGCTCTCTCGACAGCATTGTGTTGCATTTCTTCATTCTGCGGTCAAGATTGAGGTGTACATCACATCTGGTGGCAAGTGTTCAAGCTCCAGGTGAACAAAATTTCTCTTTTGCCACACTTTGTATATTTAGATAAATTAGAGGCTTGAAATATTTATGAATTTGTTGATTGGTTCAGAATTTTATTTATGTATGTTTGACCTGTTTCTTCTTTTGGCATATTTTGAATATATCTTCTTTGTCCGTCTTGTTTCATGCATCTACATCTCTACATTTTCAATTGGAAAAATTTAGGCCATTGTTTTTTAACTAAGACTTACTTAATAGGGGCTTTGACCTTGTAAATAGGTAGGCTTCCTCATAATCTTGAATGAATTCACATATTGCAAAGATGTCATAAACACTCATAATCTTGTATTTCTACTCAAAGAGTTGAGAATTAATGTCACTGTAGTATTACTTCTTTATGAATAGTAAGATAAAGCAACTTAAGAATTATTATGTTCTTGTTGGTCTATACATTTCTTCTAAAAACATTTGTTTCTACTTCCAGAGTATCCCTTGTATCTGTATGTGTGCACAAATATAAATGTGAAGCATCTTTACACAAACAAAAACTCCTTCTAAATCATAATATGCACCCATTTAGTCGGACAATGTACCAACTTATAATTCACACTCTGGAATTGAGAACTTGGAAAATGCAAGCTATATGTACCTAACTATGTATTAAAGATTAATGGTCATCTTTTGTTCTTTTGAAAAATGATCCTACAAATAACATTATACGGTCTTCGGACACAAATACTCAAACAACAAATGTGTAGATTAGCAGAAGAGAATGAAGTAAAATAGTTTCCTAGCAACTTTAGCTCAAGAAATTTACATAATCTTATTGCTCGAACTGTTCCACTTTCCAATCAAAATTGCAACTGAGTTTAGAGTTACAACTGGTGAAAACTACATAGTTTGAGTCTCAATGAAATTTTCTTGGCATGGATTATCCAAACAGTGTTTTATTTGAGTTCAAATTTTTGTAATTATTGAGATAGTTATCTAGATAGGTTGTCTAGATGTATGTCATTATCTAGACTATTTAAAAGTCTATCCTATCCATGGTTAGAGATTGAATTTAAATCTTAGCATAGGATGTCGAAGATCAAGGAGTTCTGTAGGCTATTTATACAACATCAATCAGCAAGGTGAATGTACTCAGGCAATAACGAAATATCCTACAAGTACTATGACTCTAAGAACTGATCTCACGTTATTGAAGGTCATCACATTCATCCAAGATCAAGTTCATGAAAGACACATTCGACAAACATCACCCTTGTTCATGATACAGAGATCTTAATTAAATCAACTACCAAGTTCTTTGGCAGAAAGCATTTCATCCAAATCTGAAGGATCTACATTAGAGGGGTTCCAAATCTGAAGAATTACAAGAGGACTTGTAATTAGAAGCTGTTGATCGAATTCACAACCATTCAATCAAGATATGTAAAATGACATTGCAAACTTGTATTGGATTCAAGGTGGAGCTTAAGTTGGATGAAGGCCCCCTAGAGTAGGCATTCCTGAACTGGGTTAACAAACGTTGTGCCTTAAGTACTATTTTCTATTTACTTTTTGACTAACAAATTACCATCTTAAGTAAAGTTACAACAGTGAAAAGAGTTACACTGAATAACATCATTTGACTTCTCCCAAGTACTCAGGAACAAATTTTTAAATGTTAGAGAAGGTGGCACACCTATTGCTACTAAAGGGAATTAGATCATGAATCCATGAGGAAAATAAATCCGATGTCCTAGGATTTTAAAAAATTTCCTCACACTAGAGATGAGAAAGATACCTTTTTTATGATTTACCGATTAAACTCATAATCAAGTCCTGCAGAATTGATTGGATGTCTTGATCTACTAAGTTAAAAGATCTTCTAATCTATTCAATATCTGTCAGGATGATCAGAAAGAATATAGAAGACCATGAAATTTGTAAGTGGAGTGGAGGAGAGAAAAACAGACTACTTGTAATTTTCCTGCAAAGAGAAACATCACGTCAGTTGTTATTTTTCTAAGGCATAGGAATAATAGTCTTTTCCAGTTATTTTTGGATATATATATAAATAACAAAAATGCTGATGTGTGCTATGTAGCATACAAAATTTGTGTGCTATTGGTCAAAATGACATCGTTTCGACCATACACAATTTTGAAAACCTAATCGAAATGAAGTCATTTTGACCAATAGCACCCAAATTCGGTGTGTTACGCAACACACAGCAGCATTTTTGATATAAATAATCCTATAAATTAACCAAATAAGAATAAAGCTTCTCCATGGGCCAAACAGCCCATATATCATTTTATTTAATTAAAAGATTCAACAATTATTCATTGGATCATGCACTCAACATAATTATCCTGACCTTTTAACAGGAAACCCAATATTTATTTTCATTCTTATCCCATCAAATAATTAATCTTATGGACCTAAGTCCAAATTAATTTTAAGACTAATGAAAATAAATATCTACTTCATTATTTTATTCAAGCCCAACAATAATTAATCTTATGGACCTAAGTCCAAATTAATTATAAGACTACATAAAATAACTAGCTACTCCAATATTTTATTCAAGCTCAATAATAATTAATCTTATGGACTTAAGTCCAAATTAATTATAAGACTAAATAAAATAACTAATTAATTTTATTCAAGCCCAAATAATTAATTTCAATGATTATTTAAATCCTCAATTAATTATTAATGCTATCTGGAATAAAATTAATTCTTTCTTCACTCCTCTATTGAAGAATGACATAAAATCATTCATGCATAGTAGGGCACAATTAGGGACCTTAAGACATAATATTTTATGGCTCCATAAAATGTCCAAAATACCCGTAGTAGTAATTAACTTAGTCATTTTAAACACCTTCTATTATCACCAAAAGAAGATGATATACTCCATGATACATTGCTGTAGAAACAGAAGACTTGTTGAAATAAATCTTAACCCATAGTATTTCACGTATCGGTGTAATGACACATTTGCCCTTCTAGGTAACACCCACTATTGAGCCTAGGTTTTACTTACTATCACCTTACTCAATAATATCAACCTTCCTTAGGTATCTAGTTCTATTACCGTTGAATCACAATGAATCAACAATTGTACTACCGAGGCTTCGGTTTCAGTGATTCAACTAAGAACAACACACAAGAGGGCGATTAACCAATCTCATAAATAAAATAGCATAGAGACCCTATTATATGAGTCTATCATAACTAACTCCAAGTACCTAACATACAAGGCTATTGATCTCCATAATGAGATCTCAACTCTAGCATATCAAAGCACAGGGAACTAGTTTCACCAGACGACCAACCCATACTCATGTAATGGGGACGTGTCCACTAGTACCAACTGTGATATTAGTTCTCTCTTCTTTGATAGTACCTTCAAAGAACAATCACTGAATGGTCTTGTTGTACACATACAAATTGTGCTAACACATATAGTCCGAGAGCACTACCCAATGACTAAAGGTAAGTCACCCTACTTAAAAGAGACTAATGTGTTATGACCTTTGTTCAATGGAACACCCAATTCCATTAATTGGCCAAGAACTAATTCCTTATGATTTAAACTTCCGGTGATCAAGACCTTACTATGCTGAACATCCCAACACACAGATCACATGTTTAAATCAATTTGGACCTTATTGCATGTTGTGCTAATATGTATAAATTTATTTATAAAGATTACAGTCTTTTACACCTTATCTCAAAAAATGATAGTCGTTTTGGGCATAAATCCCAACAACTACATGGGCGGAGATGAAAAAGATCATGAGGGAAAGATATGCACCAAAACTCAACTACAAAAATGTTACTCAAGGTGCTAAGAGTGTGAGTGAATACCATAAAGAGTTTGAAATTGCACTGAAGAGAGCCAACATAGTAAAGAATGAAGAAGTGATGATGGATAGATCTCTATTTGGCTTAAATGATGAAATTTGTGAAGGACTTGAACCATAGTGCTATGATTATCTATAGGATATGTACACATGGCTATCTAACTTGAAAGATACTTGAAGAGAAGGAAGTCAACTTATGAAAAATCATATGGGAGTTCAAGTCATGCTACTTCTTCAACATCTAATGTGCAAAGTGCTTGCTCAAAAGAGGAGGTATCTAATCCCAATGAGAAAGTGGTGGAAACTAAGCTAGGTGAGATGAGTAAGACACTAGTTCAAGAAGTTGTTGACAAAGAGCAAGCCCAAGAGAGGCCAAGTGAAGTGAATGTAGAAAATGAACATGTGCCACTTGTTGAATGGGAAGCTCAAAATGTACAAGTGAGATGTGATGAAGAAGATTCCCATGAAAGAAGGAAGAGGTCCCAATTGTAAAGAAGGAAGATACTCCAATTGTGAAAGAAGAGGTTTCCATTGTGAAAAATGAGAGTTAGAATGATAGAGAAAAAGAACTTGAGAGGAATAAAAAGAGGAGAGAGAAAGAGAAAAGAAATGAGTGTCATGGAAAGAAAAATTTGAGTGAAGAAAAAGAAAATTCTTATTAGAAAGAAAGAGAAAAAAATAGTGCTTTGATCTTCATGATGAACAAAGAGATTTCTATACCCATTTCTAACGTTGACCATTCATTTTCTAGTGCTCTTGTTCCTAAATTTCATAATTTTGATGGCCTAATCTAGGTGATGGAAGGCAAGGATAACATGGTGACAAGTGAGATGTTAAAGTGGTATACTCCTTTCTCTACACATGGTGTCAGATTGTTGAATTTTGAGTATGAAAAGATGATTTCTATGGCTAAGTATGACTTTGAAATGTTTATTATGTTTGAGAACAAGGTGATCTTTTTAATTCTTTTAGGTATGAAGATTTCTTGACTAGTGGAAGTCAGATGTATATCTCTACAAGCTTTTTAAATGTAGTGCTAGATCTTGAGCTTGTTAAGGAATTATTTGTGAAAGAGCATGAGAGCATGTTTGTGATATTATGCTTGATGTTGGTAAACAAGTTAATTATATTGAATTCTACGAGCAAGTTGATTCTTTTCTTAAGTCTACGAATTCTATATATGACCTGTTCCCCCATTGAGCATCATGAAAATAACTTGGAGTGGAAACTTTGTGTTCACTTGAGTGTTCTAGGCATCATGAATTCTTTAAGTTGTTGAATCCTGAGAGTCATGGAACAGATTTTGTGAGATATGTTAGTCCTAGGTAATTGGATTTATTGTTTAAAAAGCATGTTGTAGGACTACATATGAAAGAGATCAATTATCGTTGATGAATGTGTGTTGAGATCTTGTGATTGGATATACCATGATGAGAAATTGTTCTTTAATGAAGTTGATGAACTTAATGTGAATGAAATCAATGCATGTTTGTTATGTTCTTAATCTCTGTTTGGCATGTTTGGTGAAATTATATGATCTAACGGCTTATGTTTTGTGCCAACGATAGAGATTTGTTGAGGTTGCGGAAATATCTCTTGTTTTTTTAAGGGCATGATGTTGTCCTTCTTGATGATTTTGTGAGTTTTAGCATATTTGGAGGTTATTTTCTTAAACATTTCACACATATGTTTGTTGTTTGTGATGGAGGGCATGTATATGCTATGTTAAGTTAATGTTTCTTGATCTTATTGTATTTGAATTCAAGGTTTAGATAACCTTTATGCTTAGCTTTATGGGGACATCAACCTTTCAGAGTTATGGTTGGTGCTTTAAATGATATAACTTTGTGCTTTTTTGCTTAGAGTGGATACTATTCATTGTGTATGTTGTTTCTTTTAATGGTAATGCATTTTCAAGATGTAACTTCCATGGAGGATAACATTTGTTAGGCCTATATGAGCATTGAGCTGCTTGGTAAGTATTTTCTTGATGATCTAATCAATGTAAATTACAATTCTCTTCTCAACGTAGGACTTGAGGCTTTAAGGACAAATCCTTTTGAGGTGAGGGGGAATAATAGATATCAAGGAAAGAACCTAACATTGGTGGAAACATACGGGAAGTCATTTATGGAGAAGTTCAATGAAGAGAAGATTCATGGAAGAAAACATGTTTACAAGGAATGTCATTTCAAGTCATGGAAGCTTTATAGAGTTGATCTTTCAAGTGAGGGCTTATTGGAAGACATGTATTATGCAATGCTACTCAAGGACTCTATTTCAAATACACGAATGACATTCCAAGGATGAAGAAAGACTTGTTGAAAATAGCTCAAAAAACGTATGATTTTGAGATTTTCTTTGGAGATGTTCTTACAAATGCATGGAAGTTTGTCTTCAAGGATTTGTACTTCAAAAATAGGCTTAAAAGGAGAAAAAATAGGATTTGTAAAGATGGCTTGAAAATACATCATGAAATATCCAAAATCAAGTAATGAGATGCCAAGAGCGACAAAGAAAACAAGGCAAAATGGTGGCAATCTCGAGAGCGGCCGGTCCACTCTTCAAGGGCCGATCAAAGGACAAGCCAAACCATAGTTTTAACTGCTTCAGTATCATTGCATCAGTCAAATATATTTTGGCCGAAAATTGATTGTTTTGCGTGACCTTTCTTTGTATTTTTTTATAGTTTACATTTTCAAGTAAGTCCTTAAACTTTATGAATGATTTATTAGGATTTGTATAGGGTTTTAGAACTATATATATAGTTCTTATCTTTGTAATTCATTTGACCAACTTTTATCATGACAAGAAATTAAACTCTTTTACAGTGTTACCTTTCAAGGTCAAACATGATCTTCAAGTATGTTCTTGACAATGCTTCTTAGAGTTCTTGAGTAACCTCCCAAGGGGCTTTCAATTGCTTTAGACTATTTTATTGAATTGTCTTCCAAATCAAGAGGTTGCTTGATGATGTGGAATAACATAGGTAAATCTAATTAACCTTGAATCTTATGATGAGTCCTCATTCATTTATATGTTTTTGAGAAATTGAACCTGGTAACTTCATCTTCAAGAAATCACATCAGCTGAGTTCCAAAAGACCATGCATATGATATTCGAGAGTTAATTGGGTAGAAACATAAAAATCTATGTCGATGATGTAGTGATCAAATCTAGAACAAGTCAGAATCTACTGAATGATATCAAGGAAACCTTCAAAACTTTAAAGAGGGTAAAACATGAAGCTAAAGCTTGAAAAATGTGCTTTCAAGGTCTCTTCTAGCAAATTTCTTGGTTATATCATATTTGAAAGAGAGATAGAGGCAAACCCTGGCAAAATTTCTGCATTGATCAACATGACGTCACCAAGGCCGGTCAAATGGGTACAGAGTCTCACTCGAAGGATGGCCACCCTTGGAAGATTTATCAGTAGAATGACAGACAAAAGTGAGAAATCCAACTCCATTATTAGAAAGTCATCCAAGTTTGAATGAACATATGAGTGTGAAGATGCCTTCCAAAGCTTAAAGAAGCTCAAACTACTACCTTTCCGAACTCCTTCTTTTCCGTCCGGTGAATCCTTCAGGAGTTACTACACTTCCTCTCTCAATCTTTCAAGAAACAACAAGTGAGTTTTCTTTTCTCTTTATTGTTTTTAGAAACGATCTCATCTTCTTGTCCTTCTAAAAAAAAATGTCTTCGAAGTCTCTTTCCCAGTCATCTTCCTCGACCCGGTCATCTTTTTGTAGCACCCCTTCTCTCGGTACCGAAGGGATTTCTAGGTCTCTACCTTCGGTAAATCTTGGAAACAAGGTATATTATTTACCTCCAATCACTACTAAGGCTCCCCAAGTCACAAGCAAAGTCTACCACCCTTCAAAATTAGAGGTCTTCTCTCTTTCTTCTTCTTTAATTCCCTCTGAAATTTTTCAAATCAGTGGAGAACGGGGCCTAGATAGGGATGATATCACAGCTGCTCAGGAGTTTGAGCACCCCAATAGTTTTCGTGTAGGACACATAGTCCTTCACTTGACTAACCTCAGAGGAGGCATTCTATTGCCTTACCTGCATCCTCTGTTTTTTGACATAGTCCATTTTTAGAATTTTCCACTTGCACAGCTTGTTCCCAAAGCTATGCAAACTAGCATCAAGTTCATAGCGAAATGCCATCCTTACGAAGTTCTAGTTTCTCTGGACCTCTTTAGCTGCTTTTTCAAGGTCGGTGTCTCCACGGCCCCCAACATGAGCAGTGTAAGGTACCTTCAATTCAATAACAAGTACAAACTATAATGTCCCTTCCAATCTTCCGATGGCAGTTGAAAGGACTCTTTTTTGTACGCCAAGCTTCCAACCCATCTAGTTCAATCTGAGCCCCACCAAGATTGGAATTTGAATAAGACCTTCTACAATGGTCTCCCTACTCTATCTAGCGAGCAAGAGAGGGATAGAATTTTCCTGGTTGACCTGGACCATTCCAACATCAGGAAGGTCGGGTCGAGCCAGCCAATCTGACCAGTAGCTTTTCTCCGTTCTATTAGATTGGGAAGTCCAACAGATCAAAACCTCCCTTCACTTAAGAGAACTATGGGAATTCTTCCCACTAGTAGGAAATTTTTTATTTTTTAGCTTTCAATAAGTCTTCTTTTAACTTTTCTTCGTGCTAACATCTCTTCTTTTCCTTGTTTGGATAGCAATGAAGACTGCATGGCTGTTGAAGTCCCACTCTCAGCACGGTCAGCAGGGATGGTCTCTAACCTTTCAAGCTCCCACTAGCAGCCCAGGTGATGCCACCAATGCTCAATCTGCTGTCGCTGCCACCACTCTGATCTCTTGGGAATCTTCCTTCAAGATCCCCATCCCCTAGACACGGAGCAATAAAATAATAATGGCGAGTCAAACTCAGACCGCCATGAAGAGAAGTGCAAAGGCTGCTGCCTTGCGGGCTTTTGAGATGCCCATGAAGATCGTGATCTCTTCTTCCCCTTCCTCCCAATCTACATTGTCGGAGAAAGGGCTTCCTTTAGCCTCTTCGGGGAAGGGGAAGGCCCCTGTAGCCTCAAAGTAGGGGATGGAATTCAATGGCTGCACAGCCAAGGAGGTTGTTGAATCACTATAGAGGCTAGGAAATATGTCCTTGGCCACCCACATTGATGAGTTGACCACAAAATGGGTCACCGACCTTGCCATGGAGTCCTCCGACTCCTTGTTCCAATGGCTACACTCTCGTTCTTTCCTGATGTTGTGTGCTCCTCTCGTTGATCGGGATATCTATCGGTAGCTTACTAATGATGAACTGGACTGATACACTGGCTCTCTCCATACTACTTTAAGTTTTCTCAGTTTCTACTTTTATTTTAGTCATTTCTATGTCACTTTTTCTTGAGTACAGACTTTTTTTCTTTTTTTCTTTTTCAGAATCATGTCTTCTTAGGTGAGCGACTAAGAAGACAAGTGGAGAGAGCTAAGAAAGATTGGGAGTTCACCACCTTGATCATCGAGCTCCAAGACTTGAAAGCTCGTCTTGAAAAACAAAATCAGGAGCTTGCCTTAGATGCTAAGCAAGCTCAAGCCAATCATATCACTATCCAAACTCTCCTCCAAGAGAGTGAGAAGAAATTATCAACTACCCCTGTTCAGAGCCTATAATTGTCCTCGGCTATCGAAATTGCAATAAAAAGGGGTGAGGAACTAATTTCAATGGGCAATGAGCAAAGAGATTGCATCACCGAGGTGGAGGCTCAGTTGGTAGACTACAATGCTTTATGTGATGAGGACAGAAGCCTTTCACTGACCAAGCAAGAAGGAATTCTCCCATTCCAAGAGTACGTGGAGTCTTTGTTGCGACCTTAGCTATATGGGCTCTATGTTGATGTCATCGACAAGTTCCGCGAACTCAACGGGGATTTGAAGACGGACCCGACTATCCACAAGGGGTTGTACCATCCAGATACTATAGCTGCTCTTTCTTAGGATCCAGAAGGTCTTGATTCGACCTCGCTGGAGGTGGTCACTACTACTGAAGCCTTGGCCCAGGTCAATCAACCTAATAAGGGTCCATTTGGGAACGGGAAGGAGGTGCAGCCTACTGAGGAAGAGAAAGGTACTCTAGACCAGCCTGCCGAAGCCCCAACCTCCGAGAAGGTGATCCATGATGTTTCACCTGTGGCGTTTGCTCCTCCTCAAGTTAAAATTATCCATGGCTATGGAGATTTAATGACGCATTATCATTTTCATCCCCAGCCTGTTGATTTAGATAAGGTACTTGAACTCTCCCGAGTTGTTCGTCTATCTTTGGGTAGACCTCCATTTGAGAATATTACTGATTACCCCGTAGGCCCCTCAGACTCCACTGATCAAGAGGTTGCTATGGATGACAAGGCTCTGCCAAGCTCACTGGAGGCTCCAGGAGACGAGGATGAAGAGTAAGTTGTAATAGATTTGGACTTTTCATATAGTCTTTCCTCTCTCACTTTGAGCTTTGTAATACACAATACTCGGTTCCTAAGCTTTTCTTTTCCTCTTTTTTTCTGTCCTTTTTTTTTTTTTTTTTTTTGTATTGGATTCTTCATTTTAAGAATCAAACAATTTCCCAAAGTCTCTTCATTTTTACTTCAACACTTCAGACTTGCATAACAATCTTGAGTAGCTTTGAAAATTAGGCAAGTAAGAAAAGTTCAGATCTCAATAAGCTCTACAAACGGATCTTTTATTTATGCCTCAAAAATTATACATGCACTTTGCACAAACAAAACTAAAGAATTTGCTGAGGTTTCATTGTTGCTCAGTGAGCTCTGTTCAAATAAAATCCCGAGCTGTATAACGAGCTTGCGAGATCTAGAAAGTCTTAGAAAGCCTTAGGCATAGAATTTGTTTAGATGGAAAACATTCCAAGGTCTTAGGATTTGTCTTCCTTTCAAGGTACGAGAGCTTATAACTTCCTGATTTGTGAACTTCTTGGATTACGTAAGGTCCGTCCCAACTTTCTTGTAGCTCTGTCGGTTGTCCTTGCTTTCTGACATCCGACCTCTTGAGGACCATTTCTCCAAGTATGAAATACTTTTCTTTCACCTTCTTGTTGAAAAAATTTGTGACTTGCTTTTTATATCTTCTATCAGCTTCCATAGCTTTATTTTTGACTTCTTCATGGAAGTCGAGGTCTGCCCATCTCTCCTCCTCATTTAGGACTAAGTCATATTCAATCAATCTCAAGGACTCCATTCCGACCTCTACTGGCATTACAGCTTCTACACCAAAACATAGACTAAATGATGTTTCTCTAGTAGCATTCCTAGGTGTGGTTCTATATGCCCATAGGATGCTTGGAATTTCTTCTAGCCAAGAAGGTTTATGACCCTCTTTCCTAAGATCGGTAAGATTTTTCTTGAGACCTCCCAGAATGGTTTTGTTTGTGACGTCAACCAATCTGTTCACTGAGGATGTGCTACGAAATTCAACCTCTATTCTATATTCAAGTTTTCACAGAAAATCTTGAATTTGTCACCTATAAACTGCCTCCCATTGTCTAAGATGATAGCTCAGGGAACCCCTAACCCACATACGATATTCCTCCATACAAAGGATTGTACGTTTGGTGAGAAAATTGTTGCTATTAGTTCAACTTCAACCCATCTAGTGCATTAGTCTATGGCCACAATTATTAATTGGACACACTCCACTCCTTTTAGGAAAGGCCCTAATATGTCGACAAGCCAAATATCAAAGAGGACTAAAGTGTTGATGGATAGATACTTTGCTGGAGGTATATGCGACCTATTTCCATGCAATTGGCAACTTGTGCATTTTTGTATGCTCTTTTCCATATCTGAAATCATCGAAGGCTAGAAATAACCCATCCTCAGCATCTTTTTCACAACAGGTTTTGCTCCTTTGTGTGGACCACATATTCCCCTGTTAACGCGGAGCTGGTTAAATAGAATAAACAAGAAGAACAGGGGCTAGTTACACCAACAAAGCCTGCGACGGGTAGTCTACTCAGCTCCAAGCAACTACAGGCAATACGGGCCTGGTCCGACCTGATCGATGATGTCAGGCATGATTGCCGAGGTAACTGGTTCGAGCTCGGATTGGGCTCAGATTTGACTAGGTGACCCAGAACGGCCTAACGAAAAAAAAATCAAAACCATGTTGTGTTGAAGGGCCGTTTTCAGCCATCCGGAGTCGTCTTGATGGAGTTTCGGGCATTTTTGTGTTTTAAGCGGCATTTTCGTAATTTGTTGTTTTTAGGGGTATTTTTATAATTTCATTATTTTTTTCCCAAATAGGTTTAGGTTTAATTAGGTTATTTAGGGGCAAATTTTCTTTTGAAGGGGCAGTTTTTGTTGTTTTGACAATATTCAATAAGATTTCTCTTTCCGTTTGCTCCTGAATTTCTTTTGCTGTGAAAACTTTCAAGTGAAGTTTATTACAAGGAAGATTTATTGGCCGTCCATAATTCCGTTTGCATCAATTGTTTTCAGAGCAAATATCCGAGATGTCAAGATTGAATGTAGATCCAATCGTGGCTACGATTTTGAAAGAACTGTGCAAAGGCTAAGAATCACAAGCGAAGGAGAAGGAAGAGCATGATCGAGCCATGCAGCAGATCTTGGAGAATCAAAATTAACAAATGCAAACTTTGAACCGAATGATGCAGCACTTGGCAATGAAAGAACGACCTGCATAACAAGAACCCGTCGGAAGGCAAGAGGAACAAGGTGGCAACGTTGATGAGGAGTTCGAGTTACCAATGAGAGAACAGCTGCATAGGGTTTACCCAAGGGATAGAAGAGGCAGCTACGAGAGAGGTGACAGCTATCAGCCTCCTAGGGTTTTGGATCACAAGCAAAATGTACCATGATGGGATATAGGGTTCAAGCTGGAAGTTCGCAAATTTACTGGTAGTTCGGTGCCAGATGAATTTTTGGATTGGATGAGTATCGTGGATGAAATCTTCACATTGAAAGAGGTCACGGCCGACCAGAATTTAGTGTTGGTTACAATTCGGTTCAAGGATAGGGATGCAGCGTGGTGGCAATCCTTTAGATATTAGCTCTATTTGGACGGACTCCCCGTCCTGGATGATTGGTCCAAATTGAAAAAGGAGATAGACAAGAGTTTTTGCCTTTCAATTATCGTTAGACACTTTTCAGAATTTGCAGAGTCTAATGTATAGTGTGAACAATGTAGAGGAGTACACTTTGGAATTCTATCTGATGGTTCCAAGGAACTAGCTTCGTGAGACACAGGAGCAGCTTGTGGCACGTTACTTGCATGGCCTTCGACCAGCAATTCAGGATGCCTTGTAAGTACACATCAAGATGGTGGCAAGAAGCTTGGCTATTGTTGGCGGAAGAAGTAGAACATCCGGCAGAGGGTATTCCGTCCCTCCCCAAAACACGACGATGGCAAGTCCTTCTTCGTCCAGAGTTGTTAATCTACCTACTCAAGGTCGAACAACAATGCAACCAAATCAAGGATCAGGGCAAGTTCAAAACCGTTCACCAGCCAATAAGGCGAATGTCATTTGCCATCGTTGTCAGCAGAAAGGACATTACGCCAATGATTGTCCCAGGTTTCGATCTCAATTGTTGATCTAAGATGGCACAGATGGGGATTTTGTAGGGGAGGATGTTATTGACGAGATGAAAGAAGGCGAGGATTGTGTTGTTAAGCCGAAAGATGTTCGAGGAGAGTGCTTGGTTTTAAGACGGATTTGTTTAGCACCTAATGCTAATGAGGATTGGAAGCATTGGAACATATTCGGCACCCATTGCAACATTAATGGAAAGGTCTGCAGAATAATTATAGATATGGGAAGCTGTGAGAATGTGATTGCGCAGGAAGCCATACAGAAGCTTTGATAGTCAATGAAGCCACACACCAAGCCTTACAAGCTTGGGTGGTTGAATAGAGGGACGGAAGTTCAGGTAAATCAGAGGTGCAGAATGGAGTTTTCAATTGGGCCGCAGTACAGCTGTAGTATTTATTGTGATGTGGTGACTATGGATGCCGCACATTTGCTGCTAGGCAGACCTTGGTAGTATGACAACAAGGTTTCGTATGATGGTTTCACTCATTGCTACACAGTCAATACAGGAGCTAAGAGGTTGTGTTGCAACCAATGCAAGATAGCTTCGTAGAGGGAAGAGGACCATCATCTGCTTGTCGTGTAAGGAGTTCAAAGAAGAGGTTGGGGAAGCCAAGGTTTGTTTTGCTCTATTGTTGACTACATTGGCGGTTATGACAGATACAAAAGAGGAAGTTGAGGTGCCGAAAAGGGTGAGAGGAGTTTTGAAAGAATTTGAAGATTTGCTACCAGAAGAGTTGCCTCTAGGCTATACAGCATCAAATTAATTGAGTTCCGGGATCCATTCTACAGAACAAAGCCCATTACAGACTCTCTCCATAACAACACGACGAATTGATGCGTCAAGTTACTGAGTTGCGTGACAAGGGGTACATCCGAGAGAGTATCAGTCCCTGCGCTAAACCAACTTTATTGGTACCAAATAAGGATGGTAGATGGAGAATGTGCGTGAGAACTGCATCACAATTAAGTACCATTTTCCTTTTCCAAGGCTTAATGATATGCTGGACCAGCTTAGTGGGGCAACAGTCTTTTTTAAAATTGATTGAAGAGCGACTACCATCAGATACCGATCAAGTCAGGAGATAAATGGAAAACTGCCTTCAAGTCTAAACATGGGCTTTTCGAATGGGTAGTTATGCAATTTGGTCTCTCCAATGAGCCAAGCACATTCATGAGAGTCATGAATCAGGTATTGCGACCTTTCTTGAATAGTTTTGCCGTGGTTTATTTCGGTGACATACTGGTGTATAGTTGCAAGGAGGATGGACACCTGCAAAATTTGCGGCTGATTCTGGTAGCGCTAAGGGAGCACAGCTTCTATGCCAACCGTAAGAAATGTGATAGGTTTACGGATAGTCTAGTCTTTATGGGGTTTGTACTTTTAGCAAAGGGAATTCATCCTAAAGAGGCAAAAGCTTAGGTTATCCGAGAATGGCCTATACCACGAAGTGTTATGAAGCTCAGGTCCTTTCATTGGTTGGCTAGCTTCTACCAGCGTTTCATCAAGGATTTCAATACACTCATGGCTCCTTTGACAGATCTATCTAACCCGAAGGAGTTCGTGTGGACAAAAGAAGCACAACGAGCATTTGAGGTGATCAAAGACAAACTTACCAATGCACTTGTGCTAGCATTGCCAAATTTTGAGAAGATCTTTGAGGTTGATTGTGACGCTTCAAATGTTGGAATTGGAGCAGTCTTGAGCCAAGAAGGGAGGCCTGTTGCATTTTTCAGAGAGAAACTAGGGAGAGCTAAGCTGAATTATTCAGATTATGATATTGAGTTCTATGCGATAGTTAAAGCACTTCAGCACTGGCGGCATTACCTCATTCAAAGGGAGTTCGTGCTCTATTCAGACTACCAAACTTCGAAGTTTATTTAGTTATAGCACAAAGTTCATGACCGACATGCCAAGTGGATAACTATGCTGCAAGAATTTACTTTCACCCTCAAGCACAAGTCGGGTGTTATGAATAAAGTTGTTGATGTTTTGAGTGGACGTCATTCCTTGTGAAATATGATGAAGATTGTCACTTTGGTTTTTGAAAGCTTGCATGAGGATTTGCAGAGTGATGCTGGCTTCGGAAGGGTTGTACGAGATATGGTGCAACAACTACAGAGCAATTTCATGCTCCATGATAGGTATCTTTTCTGAGGAAATTGCTTGTGCATACTTGATACATCATTGCACCTTTTAATTTTCTAGGAATTGCATGCTCAAGGTCACTTCGTCAAGGATAAGACTGCAGACCTGATTAAGGAACGATTTTATTGGCCTGGTATTGACAAAAGTGGTTAGAACTTTGTGAAGAGATGCAGAATTTGCCAAGTATCAAAGGGGAGTAGTAGCAATCAAGGGTTATATACACCATTGCCGATTCTAGACAAACCTTGGATGGATGTGTCCATGGATTTTGTATTGGGATTGCCATGGACACAGTGGGGATTTGACAGCATAGTAGTTGTGGTCGATCGTTTCAGTAAAATGACAGTGTTTAGGGCTTGTAAATCGATAATGGATTCTAGCAGGATAGCTGATTTATATTTTGGGGAGGTCGTCAGACGGTTTGGCCTACCCAGGACCATTTTGTCTGATAGGGACACTAAGTTCATGAGCCATTTCTGGCGAGAACTTTGGAAAAAGTTGGAGATGACATTGAAGTTCAGTAGTCCTTATCATCCTGAGACGGATGGACAAACCGAAGTGGTTAATCAAAAGTTGGGAAATATGCTACTGGAGCAGGTCAAGACATTCAACACTTGGGATTCTCTTTTTCCCAAAATTAAGTTTGAATTCAATTGCTCGATTAATCGATCTACTCAGTATTCGCCATTTTAGATTGTGTACAGTAGGAATCCAAGGAGTCCAATTGATCTTGCAATACTGGGTTCCGGTACTGTTTCCAAGAAAGTTGAAGAGCGGCTGGTTGATTTGCAGACTTTTCATGCGACCGTAAAGTCCAACTTGGAACGAGCCTATGTTAGTTACAAAGAATATGTGCATCAGGCGAGGTTAGAGATCTTGTATGGGTGACGTTAACCAAGGAACGGTTCCCGTTGGGCATGTATCATGAGCTTAAAGACCGAAAGATCTGGCCTTGTCAGATTTTGGAAAAGTTGGGAGCAAATGCTTATAGGCTCGAGTTGCCGGATGATCTTAGTATTTCTAACGTTTTTAATGTGCAACATTTCTCTCATTTCCATGGAGACAATCTGAATTTGAGGACGAACTCTTCGGAAGAGGGGGAGCCTGACGCAGAGCTGGTCAAGGAGAATGACCAAGGGGAACAGGGACAAGTTACACCAGCCAAGCCTACGACGGGTAGTCTACACAGGTCCAAGCGACTACAGAGAATACGGGCCTGATCCGACCTAATCAATGATGTCGAGCATGATTCCTGAGGCAACTACTGGTTACGGAGAATGACGAAGGGGAACATGGGCCAGTTACACCAGTCAAGCCTACGATGGGTAGTCTACGCAGGTCCAAGCGACTGCAGGGAATATGGGCTTGATCCAGCCTGATCGATGATGTCGGGCATGATTCCCGAGGCAACTGGGCCGAGCTCAGATTGGGCTCAAATTTGACTGGGTGACCCAGAACGGCCCAACGAACAAGAGTCAGGACTATGTCATGATGCAGGGCCTTTTTCGGCCATCTGAAGTCGTCTTGATGGAGTTTTGGGCTTTTTTGTGTTTTAAGTGGTATTTTCATAATTTGTTATTTTTAGGGGTATGTTTGTAATTTCATTTTTTTTTTTTTTCCGAATAGGTTAAGGTTTAATTAGGTTATTTAAGGACTGTTTTTCTTTTGAAGGGGAAGCTTCTGTTATTTTGACTATATTCAATAAGATTTCTCTTTCTGAGTTTCTTCAGGAACATTGTCGTTTTATTCTTGAATTTCTTTTCTTGAGACAACTTTCGAGTGAAGTTTATTACAGGGAAGATTTATTAGCCGTCCATAATTCCATTTGGGTCAACTGTGTATCTCTTCAATGACATACTCTCCTTCTCCCCTGTGCAAGCATTTGAGTAATGGAATGTACATGACCTCCTGTACACCTCGTCATCTCCTATCAGAACATAATGAAGTGCCCATTTCCGTATTTGGTGAGCTTTTTTGGCATCTTGTGCAAAGTCGCCATCTTTAAGGAATTTGTATATTGGGTATCTCCAATCTGGCTGACCCTCTATAACCAAGTTCTCTTCTTAGTTTATGCTGGGAGAGTATAGCTGTTCCACCAATAGCTCGGCTTTTGTCCCTGCGAACTCCCGGTAGTTAGTGTGTTTGCTTCTGCAATTTGCTCTCTAGGTATTTGCTCAATAAGGAAATACTCAAGTTTCAATGTTATATCTCTTACTTTTTTGAGATATTTAATCATGTTTTAATCCCTAGCTTCGTATTCTCTAGTGACCTGGCTGGCTATAACTTGTGAATCAGTTTTGGTGTGCAATTTTTCCACTTTTAGAGTTTTTATGAGTCTTACACCTTCTAAGAGAACTTCGCATTCGGATTCATTATTCGAGGTTGGGAAGTTTTATTTCACAGAGTAAGGGATCCTCACTCCCTCTGGGCAGATCAATACAATTCCAGCACCTAAATTTTCCCTTTCAGTGGAACCATCTATATACATGGTCCAGATATTAATTTCTCAAGTGCTTGTGATCTCCAGTGAAGCTCTTGTGCATTCTTCTACAAAGTCAAAGAGAGCCTGAGCTTTGATAGCTTTCCTTGGCTCAAATTCAATCTGATATCCCAAGAGCTTGAGCAACCACTTCATTGTCCTACCCGATAGCTCAGGTTTTGCCAAAGCTTGTATTAGTGGTAGATTAGTTAATACTCTTATCGGGTAAGCTTCAGAATGGGCTTAAGCTCCCTTGAAGTAATAACAATCAAGCACAAGAATTTTTCGAGGTCTGAATATCTAATTTCAGGTCCTCGGGGTAAATAGCTTACATAATATACTGGAAATTGTAAACTTGGCATTTCTAGTAACAGCACTGACCTGACTGCCTTCTCTATTGCAGTTAAGTACATCAAAATTTCCTCTCCCGACCTCAAGGAGACAAGTTGTGGGGATTTTCCCAGAAATTCCTTCAATTTTTCGAAAGTTGTTTGACAATCCTCTATCCACTGGAAATCTTTGGGCTTCTTCAAAATATCATAAAACCTTTCTTCTTTGTCAACCATCTTGCTGATGAAGCGTCCCAAAGCTACCATTTTACCTATTAAACTCTTAACTTCCTTGATGCTCCTGGGAGGTTCCATGTCTAGGAATGCTTTTATTTTATTAGGGTTGGCATCAATGCCTCATTCTGAGGTTCCAAAGGTGCACTTTTTAAGGTTAAGCTTCATGTGAGTAGTGTTCTACATCTAGAAAGTCTCCCATATATCTTCGATGAAGTCTTCTGAGGTTTTGGACTTAATTACAATGTCGTCCATGTAGACCTCAATGTTTTTCTCGAGCTGCTTCATGAAGACCTTATGCATGGCTTGTTGGAAATTCGCCCCTACATGCCTTCATGCTCTAAACCAAACAGCATTTTGGTATAATAGTAGATCCCCACCTCTATTATGAATGAGGTCTTCTCCATGTCTTCTAGCGCCATGTCCTAAATATAGTAGAATGATTAGTAGTTCTGTGTTTTACGGTTACACATTTATCTGTGTTTAGCTTATCAGTTTTTTTCATTTGGATGTTGTTTGTTTTGATGTTGTGGTTATGATCCTACTCTGAGATTCAGGTAAGAGATTCTATCTATTTCTGATGATTGTCAAAAGCTCTTAGGACATTACTTTTGCCGCAGGATCGGGAAATGAATATTTTTCCCTAAAATTTAGAGGGGTCCAACTTTTGCATCTAAATGGTCCTTAGATAAAGTTTTGAACATGTTGCAAGAGTTATTTACTAGAGTGACCTATTAGAGGAATGCCTAAATAAATCATTATAGTTTTTGTCAAATAATAAATTAGATCAAGCCAAACAATTATGAGCATATATATATATATATATTTTTTTTTTTTTTTTTTTTTGTTTTAGTTATGTTGAATTCTTCCCAGATATGTTGTTGGCAAATGTTCTTGGAAAGGTTCAAAGCTATTGTAATTCTTGAATAATTAAACCATGTAGAATAATGAGCAGTATTGCAGAAGTTCTCTGATTTTTTCTTTTATATACATCTGGAAGCCTTTCAATCATTTTTAGTTTTTCTCTAGACATTCAAAATGAGCATAGCTAAATTTTCTTTTCTTGATCTTATTAAGGATTCAGGGGATAAACACAGTTAGCTAATTTAACGCAATATGTGTCATGATTTTATATAATGTTAAAGATTTTTAGATTCTATCTAGATATCTTTTCTGTATGTTCAAAAATTCTTTTTTGTGCAAATGAGTTCTGTAAACTTGGTTCAGTTTTTCCTGGTGAACATTTTCACAAGTTGTCAACACACCTGATGACTTTTATTTGACACCCATAAGATATTGTTACTCAAATAAGAAATGAACCCAAATCTTCTCATACTTAGTGGGTTTAATGACCAATTGCGATTACATATTTATTTGTGATTAGCTTAATTTTTTTTTCATTTTTTCTTGTGACTTTCAAGTTGCAGAGAGAGGGATTTGTATAGAAGTGTGGCTTAGGAGCCTGGGTTTGGAAGAGGTTGTGGACCTATGGCGGGGATTTCTTGAGAGAAACCAGTTTGATTGATGTAGAAAAATATTGATGAAATTTTAGGTTTCTCAATTTAATGGAATTTTCAATAACCCTTTTTTATTGAGACATTGATTAGTTTGAATCTATTGTATAACTAAATTTGATTTTAAATATTATTATTGTAAATTTTAAGTTTAATAGTCTTTTTTTTTATAAAAAAAAAAAGTTTAAATGAGTCTAATCTCGAATCTTATTTAAATGAGCCAAGCTTGAGCCTAGATATTTAGGCTCTTGAGAGCTCAAGAAAGAGCTTGACAGAATATAAACGAGCCGAGTTCAAGCTTAGTAGATTCAGCTCCCTATGTAGACATACATGGATCAAAATCGTTCATTGACATGTTGCACCAAATAAGGAAGAATAGAGACGGACAAAAAGAAACAAACTTATGTTTCTATTAAGAGGAATAACTAGCTCTAACCCTAATCATTTTTATATGAGAGAAAACTAAATGACTAAATTTCAATAGGGCTATTATTCCTTAAATAGCTTGAAGTTAGGGACCTCTCCAACTGTGAACAGAATTAGGTTTTCTATCCCATTATGGATTACCTAAATCACAGGCTCAATCCAGCTATAATAATTATTTAATTAAGTTATTAATTAATATAATTCATCAAAGACTTATAAATAAATCTAACAATCTCCCACTTGAATTACATTAATCAAATCATGAATTAATAGTAATGAAATTAGAATAAAGAAAATATAGATATAAATCCGATAGGGATACAATATTACATGTCAAGTCTCAAAACTATTAAAGATAGAATACAAAGTGATACAAGAAACGTATCCAAAACTAATGGTTTAAATACAAACATAACATGAACCAAAAGTTACAAAACTCAGGGTACAAGTAGAATTAGACTCCCACTAAACCAAGGCATCAAAAACAACAACTCCCATATAAGTCACATGAGTCCTAATTACTCCAATAGGTAAGCCTTTCGTCATCGGATTTGCTAACATGCAATCTGTAGTCACATGCTCAATTTGAGTCTAAAATTCACGAATCTTCTCTTTCACAAAGGGATACTTTATATCAAAATATTTAGGTCTCTTAGAAGATATGTCGCTCTAAGAGAAAAACAAGACAGAACTATTATCACAATAAATGGTTAAGGATCCGGATATCCTTTCAACAATAGCAAATGATTTGATCTTGAGTTGATGTTTCTCTTTATATTGGCCCAACGTTTGATCCATTAGATTGATCTCTTGTTTATATTAACAATTAACAAACCTAATTGATTTGAAAGATAATTCAACAATTAAGCCAATATAGAAGAAAAGCCCTTTTGTAGTTGCTTAAGAACCCTAGAAAAGTTCATAAGAAAACTCATTCAAAGATCAAGTTTTATCTAAGAAAGAAAAGTCACTCGTAGTGATTGTTGTTTGTAATGTTTGAAAGTTATTGTCTATCTATTACAATAGAGGCTATTTATGGGAAAACACTTAAGAAGCCCTAATGTGTGATTAAAGACCTTGCTAAACCCTCTAAGATATCTTAAGAGATAAAGAAAAGTCAATAAAAATAAATGGAATCATCAAAATTGGGTCAAGATTGCATTAGGGACCAAAGCTAGAAAAATGAAAGTTAAGGGACCAAAGTGGATGTCCGATGCCAGAGGAGGGGCCGAACATAGGACCAGACAGCCCCAGTTTCTGTCCAAACTTGGCTGCTTCTTAGGTTTGCAATGGATGCTGCTTGGGCTGCTGGACAAGGTATCAAATAGGCCTTTGTTGGCTTGTTCTCTCCTTGTTTGCTTGCTTTGTTTTGGCTTTTATTGGTACACATCTTGGACAATCTTTAGGCCTCTTTGAACATGTATTCAAGCCTTCTAATCCCTCGTATAAATCTTCATTCTTGAATACATTAAAAAGTTCTTCAATCTCACCAACCATCTTCAAGCATTCTTCTTTAGTCTTGGCATGAACATCAAGTTTTTCTAGATTGTCTTCCGTCAACGCCAACATTATTATCTTCCTCTTCAAAGTATCATTCTTATACTTGAAGTATAAGTCTTTATAGGCATCAATAAACTTCTTCATCTTGTAATTCTTCAATCCCTTCATTGAATTCCCTTTTGAAGCTCCATCTTCTTTAGGATTGAACTTGATTCTTCTTATCTCCTCATTAGGTAGCTTCCATGAATTCTTCAATGTCTTGATAGCTCTTTGATACCCATCACAAAATTAAGAAATAAAGTTCCTTAACCATAAGGCATGATGAATAGCCTCAAAACAAGTAATTCTACCTCCATAGTAGAAGTAGTTGTAAGTGTTTGTTCAACACTTTTTTACAAAACAGCTCCTCTATTCATCATAAATATATAACATGAAGTGGATTTGCCATCATCTGGTAAGTAGACAACATAATCAGAGTCAGAGTAGCCAACGACTTCAAGGTGATCAGATTTATGAAAGATTAACATGTAATCCTTTGTACCTTGAAGATATCTTATGACTTTCTTAGCTGTTTTAAAATGATCCACACTAAGATTGCTCAAATATCTACTAAGAAGACTTACAAAATAAGCAAAGCCCAGACAAATGCATACTTGAACATACATCAAACACCTTACGGCTAATGAAAATATGGAACTCTTTCCATAAAAGTTTTCTCTACATCAATCTTAGGACATTGGGACTTAGAAAGCTTTTCACCTTTTTGAATTGGTGAAGGACTAGATGAACTATTTTCCATATTGAATCCACTAAGAACTCTCTCAATATATGTTCTTTGGGATAAGCCAGGACTATCACATACTCTATCATGACAAATCTGAATACCCAATACCAATGTTGTGAGAACCAAATCCGATTGGCTAGTCCAATCTATTAGACCGTCGACCAATCCCCTTTTCGATCCGATTGGAAGGTGAAAATCAATTTGAACTAAAACCATTTTTAATCTGATGAACCGATGAGAATCGATCATTTCAATCGGTGAACGGTTGAACCGATCGGTTGACAACTAAATCGGCCGAGTTAGGTTCCTCTCCGGTCTTGAACTCAGTTAGGCAAATGGCGCACTCTGATAACTTTCCATTGCCTTCCGAGGAGTAACTGAGCTTATGTAGTGACTTCAGAACCTTCTTTTTCAGGCCTTTGTTAGCCGGAGGAACTGCAGGACCAAAATTCCCGATGACTCTACTACAGATCCGGCGAATCCAGGGGCAGCGAGCTACAGCGACCAGTCCAAGAACACAAATCAGTGCACAGAGGAGTGCTGCAATGATGACCACGAAGTCAGAGTCTACGTTGGCGATTGGAGATGGTTTCTTGTCTTGAGACGATGAATTGACACCGCCAAGCTTGAGAGCTTTGCTGAAGAAGATGAAGGAGGTTTTTCTGCAATGTGTGTGTGATTGTATAAGGTTTTCTGTTGTATTTCTTTGGTTTCCGAGGGAAGAACGGAATGAGAGTTCTGGGATTGGGAACGAGGGCGGTGTGCAGGGCCATGGTTATGGGCATTGCTTATGAGTTTGACACGTTTCACGGGATAATGATAATTGATAATTGTTTGTTCAGAACTTCAGAGCCGGCGATGAAGAAAGCCGTTTGGGACTTGAACTCTTCCTGCTTTGCAGTCTAATAAAAAAGCTTCAGCTTTTTTTTTTAATCTAAAAAAAGCTGAAGCTTTTTTTTTAATCTAAAAAAAGCTTCAGTTTTATAAGTAAAGCAGATAACGGTAAATTTAGTACTGATCTCTTGGACAAATACAAATATGTTAGAGTGGAAGTCCAATTTATGACAAGAATATAGCACTGCTTCAGTTTTATAAGTAAAGCAGATAATGATATGAATTAGATTAATTTATTTTTAGTCTAATTCTTCATATTAATGAAAAATGGAAGTTCAATTTAGGAATTCTTTATATGTTTATAGATTTTGATTGTAAGTTAATATATAAATATATATATATATATATTTATATATTTATATATATATATATAGTATTAATTTGAAATAAATTATATTATTTACATATATTTTAACTTATAAAATCAATCATTTTTAATTTCAAAATTAACTGATTCAATCTCGATTGAACTATTAAATCGTAAATCAATAACTTTCTCGATTCGATGACCGATCCGATTTTTAAAACATTGCCCAAAACATATGATGCATCACCAAAATCTTTCATATCAACATGACTGGACAATAAATTATTTGTCTCATTCAAGAATCCAATACTAGAACTACCAAGCAAAATATCATCAACATAAAGCACAAGAATGATAAAATCACTCCCACTATACATCGATCTAAGACGTTTTCCTTAAAACCAAGAGAAGTCGCAACATCATCTAACCTGAGATATCATTGTCTGGAAGCTTGTTTCAATCCTTAAATAGATTTCTTAAATTTTAAAATCAAGTGTTCCTTGCCTTTTCTATACAAAACTATCCGGTTGAACCATATAGACAATTTCATCTAGATTTCCATTCAGAAAAGTAGTTTTCACATCCATCTGAAGAAGTTCCAAATCAAAATGAGCGACCAAAGCTATAACAACATAGAATGAGTCCTTTGAAGACACTGGTGAGAAGGTTTGCTTATAATCAATACCTTCTCTTTAATGGTAACCCTTTGCCACTAATATTGTTTTGTGCCTCTCAATATCCCCATATGCATTCCATTTAGTCTTGAAGACCCATTTACAATGAACAGGTTTATAACCATCAAGTAATTCAACAAGATCCCATACTCTATTGTGAAATATAGAGGCTAATTCATCTTCCATAGAAATCATCCAAGTAGAAGAATCATGACTAGAGAGAGCCTCTTGGTACAATTTGGGATCAGAAATATTAGATATGTCAAAATCATGTTCTTGTAAATAAACAATAAAATCATGGAACTTCTTGGGGGACAATGACCCAAAATAAGTAGACGAGCAAGATCAGGATTGTTTAATAATTTCACTTCCTTAATTAGATAGAATTTTATCTAGAAACTTATTTTATTTTTTTACTGTTTTCTTCCTGATTTTTTTTATTTCCTAGTTTGATTATTAAAACAATACTTAGCTTTAGTAGTTTACTTGGATTCTATTTCCTAGTCTGATTAGGAACACAGAACTTCTACTATTA
>JAOXNR010005683.1:0-35297 GCA_028571225.1 Parsonsia alboflavescens
CAATAGATAAATGGGAAACATCCCTAAGGATAGCTGTATCTGTTAATAAAATGGATTTTGAGATAACTAAAGGATTTCTAGAACGAAGTTTAGTCAATAGTGTCCTTAGATTTTGGCAAAATATAGAAGAAGAAACCAAAAGATACATAGATGGTGAAGATGACAACATAGCCAATTACATTTCTCGAGCTGCTGAAGCTATAAGATTAGAGTTTACTGGAGAAGGCAATTTTCTAAAAGATCCAGGAACCATTAATAAATATATGATTGCTTTATTAAAATTAAAATATAATGGTTCATATCTTATTATTATTATGATTATTATTATTATTATTATAGTTTCCCTCCTTTTATTTTCACTTTCCCTCCCCCAATTTCAAATTCCCTCGCTTTTCCTAGAGTTAATCATTTAAGTTTTTTTGTGCGACACAAAATTCCCTGTTGGTGGATATTATCAGACACTTCAAGCTTTCATTGACTATATCATTTTATTTTTATATACACAATTAACTAAGTGCCCGAATCTCTTCATCCCATTATGCCTACCCACTCTAGTTTCCTTGATCTTGCACCACCCCAGTTCGCCCTCTCTGCCACTGCTGTATCTTGCCATTAGCTTTGCGGTTGACTTTTTGTGAGATTCGCTATGGCAGCATTTTCCAAGATTGATGAAAGTCATTTTCCACCCAACCTACTGACCAAAATCTTGAACTGAGATCTTCCATTAGAGCTGTTGTCATGTCTTCTATCAACGCTGATCTCGAGTCTTCCATCATTGTTGGCTGTCGTTGCTCTCGAATTTCTCTAATCTGCCCTCTGCTCTCTCATTTTCAAGTAAGCCCTTTTAGTTTCCTGTTTTAGGTCTATATAATTAAGGAAGCATGTTGCACTGTAGACCTTTTCTCCTGATTGATCTCAAGTATTTGCATTATCTGCATCATCCGTTTAACTGTGATCAATGGCCAAAAGTTGGTTAGGAATGAGAGGAATTACTACTTTTGAATTGGAATATGGCATGTAATGTTTTGTTTGTTTGTTAAATTGTGATGTTTAATGTAGAAGGATGTGAAAGAAAATAGACTATCTTAGGAAATATATAAAATTTGTTTATTTCAAAAATTGAACTAGGCTTTTCTTTCTTTTCCTCTTTTTATTACATCAATGAAATTATTATTATTATTTTTTTATTTTGCCCCCAGGGGAATAGGCGAGCTGGTAAGACTGACGTGACGTTTGGTTAACTCCAACGATAGGCGGGGGTTCAAAACCCATCGGGTGTAGAACGAAGGCTCTCAAAGGTTGGTTCACTCCAAACGGCCATTGCCCCCTGTAGCGTCCTCTCCGTCAGTCCTCTGCCAGTTCGTGCACATTACTGATTTACATCTCGCTGGCACGAGGGGCCTTGTCGTGACTAGTGGGAGGGGTTTCGCCCGTAAGGGACTTTCCCCTTCAATCCAAAAAAAATGAAATTATTTTGAATTATTCAAACTGTAGTTTTTAAGTGTTTCTTGTTTCTTAATAGTGAGTATGGAAACTTAGTGGAGAAGGGTGTTTGGTTGTTCTCACAGCTACTTGTTCATACCATGTAGAAGTGTGATTATTGTTTATTTTATTGCACTTATTGTTGCCTTTGCATATAAGGAATTTTTTGGGTCTGATAATGAAACAGTTGACACCTTAGGACAAGGGGAAACTTACTTTTGATATGATAAAAGGGTTGTTCATTTGTTGAGCAGGAATTGTAAAATCTTCAAGTTGAGACTTGGAGACATTTTTGGTTTGATAATGAAAAGGTTGAAACCTTAGGACAAGGGGATTATGTTTAATAATTCAAGAGGATTTTTATGTGTGATTGCATGGACTCTAGGAAATAATATGTTTGTCCTAACAAAACCTTGAATGATTGAAACAATAGTTGTTAGATACTTATGTTGGCTATTATTATGTTAGATATTTATGTTGGCATTTATTTCTGAAACTTAAAGCTAATCGGCTTTTGAAGATCCATTAGGATATTGTTAAATTGGTTATGAGCTTTACAGATTGTTCAAATCAATGGTTGAATTGAATTAGGAGATTATTAAGATCTTTAGGATTCTCTAAAGTTATCCTTAAGATTGAGAGCTGATTTATTTGATATGTATCTCCTAAGATTTCTGAAATAGATATTCCTTGTTTGATTATTCTAAATTGATAATTCCATATTTATCTAAATTGGATGTTTCCTTACTCATTGTAATTATCTTGTAGAAAGGAATATCTCTTGTATTTTTTTATCACTGCTATCCGTTGACAGGATGATCAAATCAGTGGTTAAGTTGGATTAAGATTTATGAAGATAAATATTTTGTGGTTGCCAATTCTGAATTAGTATCTTCATAATTATCTATTCCCATATCTAAGAATATATTGTGATTATCTTTTAGCAATTGATATATTTCATATATCTTTCTATATTGCTATCTTTAAGTGATAAAGATTGATGATGATTGAATTACGTGCTGAGGAGTACTTGTTGAAAATCCTTATAAATATATGGGAGAATATTCACTGTAGTTGAGAATTCGGGAGGAGTTTCTCTACCTCATTATTGCAAACTGTCATAGGCGTGTCACGGGAGTGTTACAACAGTTCTTGTGGAACAGTTCCAGAACTTAGGGGCAGTTTGGCTTCAGGAGAAGCTTTGTCATCTTCAGAGCGATTCCAGAAGATGTTGCGATATATGCAACAGGGATTCTTGCTGTAAGTTTGTAAGGTAAAACTTTGTATAAGGTAGTGATAGACTAGAGGGATTCTATTGTTCTATACTATACGTATTGTAATGTTTTTATCTTAATGGATTTTGCAAGTGGAGTTAGCCTTGAGGACGTTGCCTAATATTGGATTTATTCCAATGGTGTGAACCTCGTTAAATCTAGGTGTTCATTTACTTTCTGTAAGTATTTACATATTCAGTATATTACATAGAATTGCTAGCAAAATATTCTTTCAATTGGTATCAGAGCCATACACTAACGAACTAGTGGAAGATCTTGGTTTTAGAATCTCTTTGTGCAGCAACGAGTGGACTATTAGAAGGAGGATCGGTGAGTAGACCACCTCTGCTCAACGGATCCAATTATTCATATTGGAAGGCTCGGATAACAACATTCATCAAAGCAATAGATGAAAAGGCTTGGAGATTAATCAGAAAAGGATGGACTCCTCCAAAAGATGAGAAGGACCTTTTGAAGGATGAAGATACCTAGACAGAGGAAGAGGAAAGGGAAGTTAATTTTAATTCTAAAGCTCTTAATACTATTTTTAATGCTGTCGATGTTAATCAGTTTCGTTTGATTGCTCAATGTATTTCAGCAAAGGAGGCCTGGACAACTTTACAAACAGCACATGAAGGCACATCAACTATGCGACGATCCAAATTGCAAATGATCAGTTCTCGCTTTGAAAAGTTACAGATGGGCAAAACTGAAACTATTGTTGATTTCCATGCAAAATTGAGTGACCTAGCTAATGAGTCATTCACTCTTGGAAAGCAAATGACTGAAGAAACATTGGTACTCAAAAGCTTGAGAACCCTTCCAGAACGGTTCGCTCACAAAGTAACTGCAATTGAAGAAGCAAAGGATATTGATACCATCAGGTATGACACGTTAATTGGCTCATTACAAGCTTTCGAGATGAACTTAAAGCCAAATCAAAAGGACAAAGGTATTGCTTTTCGAGTTGCTGATCCTAGTGATTCAGAAATTGACTGTTCTGAAGATGTTCAACAAGCAATGTCCCTGATTTCACGAAATTTTAACAAAATGTACAGATGAATCAAAGGGAAGCCAAACCTCAATCAAATCAGGAACAATATCGGAAACAACAAATCTTTTGGTAAGCCTTACTCTTATTTAACTGATTCTAATATCAAGACTGAATGTGCAGGGAATGTGAAGGTTACTGTTATATTTAGGCTGGATGTGCGACTTATCTTAAAAAACTTAAGAAGTCTTTTATTACTACGTGGAGTGATGGTGAACAAACTGATGAGGATGAGGAAAGAACTAAACAAACCAATAATTTCGTTGCCCTACATGGTAAAGTTGATTCATCTAAAGATGACAATCCAGGTATGACAAATGTTGAACTAGATGAAGAGACAGAGGTAAGACAATGCTTGCCAGAATTAACTGACATGGACAGTGATAGTGAACGCACTCCTGATGAAATGCTTGAAGCCTATGAGGAATTGTTCAAACAATGTATCAAGCTTAATAAACTAAACAGAGAACTAGAGCTTAAGGTAAAAACACATATGTTTAAGAAAGAACAATTTGAAACTAAAATCAGCTTTTTGATCGTAGATTGTGAAGCAAAGGAGTAGAAATTTTAGAAACTGTCAAATGAACATGACAATGCGATGAAAATTATGAGGATGATGAATGGTGGCACAAATAAATTGAATCAAATATTAGTAGAACAAAGACAGTCATATGATCGTCGAGGTTTAGGCTATGATGAGAGTCATAACAATTTTCCACGGCAAAATCTTAGAACAGAGAAATCTAAGGTGATGAATTCACAATCCCAAGGTATTGATATACAAAAGTTTATCACCAAATTTAAGACAAAGGTATTTGTATAAACTTGTCACTACTGCTTTCAAAGAGGACATATTAGACCCAACTGTTTTAAGATGTTATGTAATTCTGTTTATCACATGTCACCAACACGACATCAACCGGCTCGGAATCACAAGATTAAATAAATTTAGATTAAGAAAAATAGGCATAACTATTTAGCCGGATTTATGTCTTTAAAAGTATCTGATTCTGATTTATGGTTTTTTGATAGTGGTTGTTCTCATCACATGATTTTTAGAAAGGAATATTTAAAAGATTATCATGAATGTAATCTTGGCCAAGTCACTTTTGGTGATGGTAAATAGGGACAAATCTGGGGAAAAGGAACTCTTGTGGTAAAAGGAATGCCTCATCTCCATAATGTGTTTTTAGTAGATGATCTTCAGGCTAACTTGATTAGTATTAGTCAGTTTTGTGATGATGAGCTGTTTGTTAAGTTTACCAAAGATGCATGTCATGTGTATGATGAAAATAAGAACTATGTACTATCTAGTACTAGATCTTCAAGCAATTGCTATACCATTGATACCACGTTACATTGCAACAGTGCAAGTCATAATAATATTGAATTGTGGCATGAGAGATTGGGACATATAAACTTCAAACAACTAACTGAAATCTCTGTTATAGGTGCTGTCAAAGGAATTCCTGACTTTGGAGCAAATAAAGGTGCAATGTGTGATGCTTGTCAACTTGGAAAACAGAAACATCAAACACACAAAGCTGTCAATTTTATTTCTACTTCTCGTCCACTTGAACTATTACATATGGATCTCATGGGTCCTATGCAGGTTGAAAGTGTGGGAGGTAATAAATATGTGTTTGTATGTGTAGATGATTTTTCAAGGTTTACCTGGGTAGAGTTTCTTAAGGAAAAATCAAATTCATTTGAATCATTCAAAAGATTATCCATGCGATTAATCACTGAAAAAGCTGATGTTTATGCAAAAAATTGTTCGCATTAGAAGTGATCATGGAAAAGAATTTGAAAATACCATTTTCACTAATTTCTGTGATGATCATGACATTTTGCATGAGTTCTTTGCACCAAAAACACCACAATAGAATGGTGTTGTAGAAAGGAAAAATAGGACTCTACAAGAAATGGCTAGGGTAATGTTATGTGCTAGAGGAATACCATCAAAATTTTGGGCTGAAGCTATAAATACTGCCTGTTATATCATTAATTGTGTCTACTTCAGAGCAGGAACAAAGCTGACTTCCTATGAAATATGGAAAGGAAGGAAACCAAACGTTCGTTATTTTCTTGCTTTTGGAAGCAAGTGTTTTATTTTAAATGAAAGAGATAGGCTTGGTAAGTTTGATCTAAAGAGTGATGTCGGTATTTTTCTTGGATATGCAACAAATAGTCAGGCTTATAAAGTACTTAATCAACGTATTGGAAAAATCATGGAATCCACTAATGTTGTGTTTGATGAACTTACAGGGACTTTACCAAAGCTAGAAGAAGAAAAAGCAGGGAAATCTTGTACCCAAATGATAGGACAACAAGAACAATCAACAGATGAAGAACAGGCCCAGTAACTTAGGGAAGTCCAGTATCCAGCTTGAGACAGTTCAATCCATAGGATGTCAAACAAGTTCAACAGAAAATAAAATCCAAGCAAGAACAGAGGCACAAACAGAAATAGGTAAGAAGATTGAAAGACAAATCTCCTCCAGAATACCAAAAGCACATCCATTGGAAGAGGTAATCGGAGATTTGGAGGAAGGAATACGCACAAGAGGTAAGGCTAAAGTTAACTATAGCAAGATGATTAGCTCTGTTAGTTACTTATCTACTATAGAACCTAAAAATGTAGATGAGGCCTTGAAAGATGACCATTGGATTAATGCTATGCATGAGGAATTAGAACAGTTCAATAGGTTAGATGTTTGGTCATTAGTACCAAAACCTGAAAATATGAATATCATTGGTACAAAATGGATTTTTAAGAATAAAACAGATGAGTCTGGAAACATTGTTAGAAACAAAGCCAGATTAGTAGCTCAAGGATATGCACAAGTAGAAGGTATAGATTTTGATGAAACATTTGCATCTGTGGCTAGAATGGAATCTATTAGGCTACTATTATGTGTTGCTTGCTTTTGTCAGTTTAAACGGTATCAAATGGATGTCAAAAGTGCTTTCTTAAATGGTATTCTAAGTGAAGAAGTCTATGTTGAACAACCTAATGGCTTTATTGATCCCAAATTTCCAGTTCATGTGTTTCAATTGAAAAGGACATTATATGGTTTAAAACAAGCCCCTCGAGCATGGTATGAAAGGTTAACAAAATATCTGTTTCAACAAGGTTACGAATGAGGGGGAGTTGACAAAACCTTGTTTGTAAGACGGTTCTCTATGAATATTATAATTGCTCAAATTTATGTTGATGATATTGTTTTTGGTTCTACTTCTATCTAACACACAAATGTCTTTGTGAAACAAATGACACAAGAATTTGAAATGAGTATGGTTGGTAAATTGACATATTTTCTGGGGTTGCAAGTTAAACAATTTGCAGGTGGGATATACATCTCACAGAGCACATATGCAAGAACGTTGGTTAAAAAATTTGGGCTCGAAAAGGCTAAAAATGTTAGAACACTAATCTGAAACTGTCGAAAGATAATGCAGGAATTGCTGTGGATTCAAGTCTGTATCGAAGCATGATTGGGAGCTTGTTATAGCTTACAACAAGCAGACCAAACCTATGTCTTAGTGTTGGCATTTGTGCCGATATCAAGCAAATCCCAAAGAATCACACCTGATGGCAGTCAAGAGGATCATTCGATATGTTAATACCACATTAAATTATCGCATCTGGTATATAGCTGACACTACAGCATTTTTGGCAGGTTTCAGCTATGCAGACTGGGTAGGAAACTTAGTTGATCGTAAGAGCACTTCTGGAGGATGTTTTTACCTTGGAAACAATCTGGTTTCTTGGTACAGCAGGAAGCAAAACTAAATCTCATTGTCAACAGCTGAAGCTGAATACATTGCTGCTGGAAGTTGTTGTACACAACTATTGTGGATGCAACAAATGCTAAAAGATTCAGGTATTGTACAGGATATGTTTACTGTGTTTTGTGATAATAAGAGTGCCATTGATATATCTAAGAATCTTGTTCAGTACACTCACACTAAACATATTCACATAAGATATCACTTCATTTGAGAATTGGTACAAACTAAGACTATTGTCATTGAGCATGTATCAACGGAAAAACAACTGGCTGACATTTTTACTAAACCTTTAGATGCTAAAACGTTTGAATCATTAAGGAAAACTTCAGGAGTTTGTTTTATTGATATATAAATAACACTAGTCTGTGTTTAGATGCTATCTTGTTTCGATTTATTTTCTTCATTATTGTTAAAGATTTTTCATTCTTAAATTTTGCATATAGGTAGATTGTCAAAATATCTTTCATAAAACTTGAATTTATGCTCCGCTTACATAGACATGATTGATTTCTTCAATTTTCTTGAAAAAAAAAAAAAGTTCAGAAGGAACAAGGGAATGTCACATGATTTTGGCAAAGAATCACTTATTTCTCTGAGAAAAGAGTTACCTTCACTATCTTAGTGGAAGTGTGAAAATTATCTCAGATTAGATGCCAAGGAGGAACAAGGGAATGTTAGTTCGGCTTACATTACATATTTTCTGAAAAAAGAGTTACCACCACTTCTGTATGCAAGCGTAAATAATCTTGAAAGGAGCTACATTAGTTGGTGTGTGAAAACTATCTCAGATTGAAGGATCTTGCTGATTTCCGTCATGTACACACACCTTCATTGAAATTGTGGTACATTGATAAGGTATTTTCTCTCTCTATATTCTTAATTTAAGTTTAAAAAATCTTTAACATGAGTAGGAAATTTGAACTTATCAGGATAATCAAGTTGAACTTATCTTCTTGAAAGAGACTGTCTTACTTATTTTTTAAAAAAAAATAAAATAAAATATTTTTTTCTCTGAAGTTTTCCCGGGTGATATTCTGTTTAAAATTCTATTGGTTAGTATAATGTCCATGGTGTAATCTTGGTGTTCATTTACTTTCTGCAAGTATTTACATATTCAGTATATTACATAGAATTGCTAGCAAAAGATTCTTTCAATAGATATTTACTTTTTCCTTCCCCCCCTAGATATTCTTGTTCTTGTAATAGTTTCATCTTGATTGGGAATTTTTTTTTGAATGGATATGAACCTACTCTATGATGTAGATTAAATTGTAGAAGTTCTAAATCTGAATAAAGTTCTAAATTTGTATCATTAATTTGTATCCTTATTTCTTGTTTGTTCTATGACATGCTTTTTATGTTATGCCTGGTGGCTCCTAAACCCTATCCTATATTGGATACACTAATATTAAAGAAATAAACTTTCATCTCTTCGCCATAGTAATCAATATCTTCTCCATTCACCCACTATGGATTATCTATCTTCATTTCTTGCATTCCATGTCCTTGTTCTTGTCATACTCAAAAACCCTTGTAACTTTTGTAGATGGAATTCGACTCTAATTTTGTGGTTAGTGACTCATCGTTTTCTAATTCTACTATTTATATTGTTGGGCAAGTCTCTTGTAGAGCTCCTCCTGGATTTTACATTTTTCACCACATTTTGATGGTCAACCATTTGGACACTGATTGTTATCCAGAGTTGATTAGGGTTTTCATACAGAAATTTAATGTTATTCTAGTAGAAACAATGGTATTCCTGAGGCATCCATCAAGTCCATTTGTAAGTGGAGCCACTATCTTACACTTTGAAGCAAAACTTGATGACTTATTCAAATTTTTGAATGACATTGATTTTGCAGTTTTATCTGCAAGGGGAAGGTACTTACATTTTTTGAAAATCCCCTTTTTTTTTTCTTTCAATAATTTGTTCGGAAATGATTGATTTGGGGATTATAAGGTTCTATTTTTAGGATTTCTGAGCTTATGAAGCTGAAAGTCCTTTTTATTTCCACTTCATGTAGGCCACTGATCATTGAGAAGATGTCACACAATGGAACATTTGGACCAGCCTCACTACTCTTTGCTCTTATGAGTGTTTTTCTATTTACTCGGACCCCACTAGTTTGTTTCTTGTTTTTATTTTTGCTATTAGTTCCATTCCTTGACCTCATTCTTGTCTGCGTAACTATTATTTCATCTCATAGGATGAGTTACATGAGTGAGGGTTCACTAAAGGTGGTGCACCCGATAATTGAAGCACACACGTAAGCAAGGCAGCTAAAAGATATGTTTGAAGAGTGATAGAATCTTTGGCTAGCAATTAATCAATTAAGTAGTAATTAACAAGTAGAGGATAGAAATTTAGCGAAAATAAATGAACACCAAGATTTAACGAGGTTTACCCCATTGGAATAAATCCAATAATAGGCTATGTCCTCAAAGCAGGCAAAATTCATTAAGATAAGAACATTCCAAGAGTGTAGTATAGAACAATAGAATCCCTCTAGTCTATCATTACCCTATTCTAAGTTTTATCTTACCGACTCACAGCGAGAATCCGTCTTGTTTATATCACAGCATCTTCTAGAATCCCTTTGAAGATGACCAAACTTCTCCCGAAGCCAAACTCCCCCTGAGTTCTGGAACTGTCCTACAAGACCTATTGTGACACTCCCGTGACACACCTGTGATAGTTTGCAATAGTAAAGTAGATGTACTCCTCCCGAGATATCTACCATAAATATTCTCCCGAATATTTAGAAGAATTTTTAGCAAGGTCTTTAGCTCATGGTTTGATCATCATCAAACCTTATCACTCAAGATAGCAATGTAGGAAGATATAAGAGATATTCTTCTAAAAGATATTCACAATATTAAATATGAGCATATCCAGAATAGATAAATATAACTTCAAAATTATCAACCGAGGAATATTTATCTTTAAGAATCTTACTCCAACTTAATCACTCATAATAGATATATCATCCAATTCAAAAACCGAAATAATAGTCAACCTATTGAAATCACAAATACTGAAATAATAGCCAATATAATTATCTGACGAACTCTCCCTTTGGCATTATTTTGGCAAAATATAGCTCCCAAGGTTTTTGAATCAATAAGTTGTAAAAACAAAGTTAGAGTACCAACAATATCAAAAATATCAGCCAAGAAATATTAGCATAAAAATATTGAAGAAAACATAAGCAGCAATATCACATATCAAATGTAGCTATATCCTAGAAGCATTAGACCAAATGTAGCATATTTGAAGAACAGAAGATTAAAGTAGCAATGTAGCAGTAATCAGCTCAAAAACAGAATAGCAGAGTATCAAGAGTATTAAAAAATATCAGCGCGGCATCAGCATATATCAACAACTTCAACATCAGCAAACGAAAGTGAGTCTCCCAATTTTTGTCAACAAAAATGCCAACCATCATTCATCTGAGTTAGTAGTGGAGAAATCATCAGCTTGAGGAGGGATGTCCATATTAACTGCCTGTTCTAATATAGTAACCACCTGATGAAATGTGATCTTAGCTTGTTGGACTTGGAGTAATGCAGCAGCTGCACAAGATTCTTTCGAGACACACCAGAGGAAGAAGAAGGCATAGACTGAGTGGCAGATTTCATGCTATTCACCCTTTTTCCTTTGAATAATTTCATAGAAACCTTGATTAGCTTTGTGGGATAGACAAGGTCACCATCTGCTGAATCCTGTATATCGTGTTGTTTGAGGAGAACAGATGTAATGAGAACTGGAAAGGGTAAACTCCCATAGGTTTTATCCCACTGCTGGCAGCCACTAATAAAATCATAGATCTGCCAACTGAGATAAAAAACAGAGTCAGTCCCAATAGAATATAACAGTCGAGAATGATTAGCAAATAAAGTTGAAGTGTGGGTACAAGGAAACTAATTGGACTTAGAGATTTTGTGCAGAATGGAGTATTTGGTAGATAGAGGAGATGCTTTAATGGCATTATCATGAGGACATTGTTGTATGTGTCCTCCAATTAATTCAGAAGCATCATCATCAAAATTAACAGTTGAAGAGTCCTTAGATCCTGAGGCAGTGTCAATAGTACCCAACTCTAAATATTCCCGAATCAAGTTAGCAGAGAAACCAAACATGTGACCTCAGACAGAGACTTTTGAAACATGGGACTACCAGCATTTTGAATTTCATAGAGATTCACATAAAAATCACGAACCAATCCATCAATATAAAAGGACAGTTTGGAGACTAACTTCATAAACCCTCGACTAGATAAAAACTTCAGTATCCCTGCTTTTTCATGGCTAGGAATGTTAATGTTGCATTCCCCTATTATTTTACGAGATACTATTGTGTTTCAGCGATTAACACAGTTTGCATTCAAGAATTTTTTATTAAGCGGTTTAATAGAATTTACCCCTTGTGCCAAGTCATAAGGAGAAGTATCCTTGGGCTCTTCATCCTCATGAGCAGATGAGTTAGAATCCTCCAACTCCACAGGTTGAGTTGATGATGTGGTGACAGGACTGGAAGACCCAAACCTCTATCGCACCTTATATTTACGAGAGCCAACAACTCTTGATTGGGGGTTTTTCAGAACCCTTGGTAATAGTAGTCAACGATTGGGGCACCGAAGGGCCAGTGGTTAGGGTTGGACTGGGCTACTGAGGAACTATAGTTGTTGAGGAGGGCTGATTGAGCTCAGCGGCAATGGTTTTCAAAAGTTCCTGGAGACATTGATCTTGAATTTACCCAGATATGTCATCGGAACCACCGGTTGGAGTCACTACGGGTAGAGTTGGAGTCACTGCCAGAGGTGGTATGGAGCTGGATGATGAGGGAGAAATAGTGTCACCACCTTTGTGAGGGCATAACAAAAATCAAGGGTGAAACTCTGCACAACCGTGTGAGTTTGTACAGAAAAACAAAGCACAATCGGTGAGAAGAAGCTGGAGAAAAGAAACTTGAAAGACCTTCTTTTGAGAATCACAAGGATGGGAGATGAACTTCAGGATAAGTGCAAATAATATCTGGGACTTAAAGATAGATTTATTAGATAATAAACAACTTAATGCAGGCAAATAGAAAGACCAATTTTGATATGAAACGGAGACTAATAGACTTTGAGCATGAATCAAGGTATTTGAACTACCAAGGACATTAAACTAACCAATAGAATTAAAACAAAATATCACATGGTAAAACATTAGAGAGAACAATATATATATATATATATATTTTATTTATTATATATATTTTTTAAAATTTTAAAATATGAGTAAGACAGTCTCCTTCAACAAGATAAGTTCAGCTTTTTATCCAAATAAGATCTAATTTCCTATTCATGTTAAAGATTTTTTAAACTTAAATTAAGAATATAGAGAGAGAAGATACCTTATCAATGTACCAGAATTTCAATGAAGGTGTGTGTATATGACGGAAATCAGCAAGATCCTTCAATCTGAGATAGTTTTTCACACACCCACTATTGTAGCTCCTTTCAAGATTGTTTATGCTTAGTTTATTGCATAAAAAAGTGTTGGTAGCTCTTTTCTCAGAAAAGACGAAATTTAAGCTGAACTAACATTCCCCTGTTCCTCCTCGATATCTAACAAATCTGAGATAGTTTTCACACTTCCACTGAGATAGTGAAGGTAACTTTTTTCTCAGAGAGATAAGTGATTCTTTGCCTTAATCAGGTGACATTCCCTTTTTCCTCTTCGGCATTTTTTTTAAAAAAAAAATTGAAGAAATCAATCATGTCTGTGTAAACGGAGCAAAATTCTAGTTTTATGAAAGATATTTTGACATGCTGCCTATATGCAAAATTTAAGAATGATAAATCTTTAATAATGATGGAGGAAAAAAAATTGAAACAAGATAATTCTACTGAACCATTATGCAATAAGGCAACTGTCATACTAGTGTTATTCATACATCAATATAACAGACTCCTAAAGCTTTCCTTAATGATTCAAACGTGTTCGCATCTAAAGATTTAGTGAAAATGTCAGCCAGTTGTTTTTCCATTGATACATGCTCAATGACGACAGTCTTAGTTTCTACCAATTCTCTAATGATCGTATGTCAATGTGTTTAGTGAGAGTGTGCTGAACAGGATTCTTAGATATATCAATGGCACTCTTATTGTCACAAAACACAGTAAACATATCCTGTACAATACCGTAATCTTTTAGCATTTGTTACATCAACAATAGTTGTGTATAACAACTTCCAGCAGCAATGTATTCAGCTTCTACTGTTGACAATGATATTGAGTTCTGCTTCCTGCTATAACATGAAATCAAATTATTTCCAAGGTAGAAACACCTCCAGAAGTGCTCTTACGATCATCCAAGTTTCCTACCCAGTTTGCATCGTTAAAACCCTCCAAAAATGCTATAGTATCAGTTGTATATCAGATGTCATAATTTAATGTAGTATTAACATAGCGAATGATTTTTTTGACTACCATCAGGTGAGACTCTTTAGGATTTGCTTGATATCTGGCACAAATGTCAACACTGAGACATATGTCTAGTCTACTTGCTGTAAGATATAACAAGCTCCAAATCATACTTTGATATAGACTTAAATCCACAGCTGTTCCTGCATTGTCTTTAGATAGTTTCAGATTAGTACAGCTTGGTGTTCTAACAATTTTAGCTTTTTTGAGACCAAATTTTTTAACCAATGTTCTTGCATATTTGATTTGTGAGATGTATATCCCATCTGCAAATTGTTTAACTTTCAATCCCATAAAATATTTCAACTCACCAACCATACTCATTTCAAATTCTTGTGTCATTTGTTTCACATTGGCATCTGCGTGTTGGATAGAAGTGCAACCAAACACAATATCGTCAACATGGATTTGAGCAATTAAAATATCATTCGAAAACCATTTTCCAAACAAAGTTTTATCAACTTGCCCTCGTTTGTAGCCCTTTTCCAAAAAATATTTTGTTAACCTTTCATACCAAGCTCGAGGAGCTTGTTTTAAACCATATAATGCCCTTTTTCAGTTGAAACACATGATTTGGAAAATTAGGATCAATAAAGCTCTTACGTTGTTCAACATAGACCTCTTCACTCAGAATACCATGCAGGAATGCACTTTTGACATCCATTTGATACAGTTTAAACTGTTGCATACAAGCAATACATATTAATAGCCTAATTGATTATAACCTAGCCATAGGTGCAAATGTTTCATCAAAATCTATACCTTCTACTTGTGTATATCCCTGAGCAACTAACCTAGCTTTGTTTCTAACAACACTTCGAGAATCATCTGTTTTATTCTTAAAGATCCATTTCTTACCAATAACATTTCTATTTTCTGGTCTAGGTATCAGAGACCAAACATCCAATCTGTGAATTGTTCTAGTTCCTTATGCATGACATTTATCCAACAGTCATCTTTCAAAGCTTTATTCACATTTTTGGGTTCTATAGTAGACAAATAGCAGACAGAGCTAATCATCTCTCTATAGTTAACTTTAGTCTTACCTCTAGTGCGTGTTCCTTCTTGCAAATCTCCAATTACTTCTTCCAACGAATGTGTTTTTTGAATTCTGGAAGGAATATGTCTTGAAACTCTCTTACCTATTTATGTTTGTGTCTCTTGAGTTTCATTATGTGTTGCTCCTGATGAATATCTTGTGGATTGAGCTGTCTCAAGCGGAATACTGCATTTCTTTGAGTTACTATTGGAGCCAATCCTTCATCTGTTGATTGTTCTTGCTGTCCTGTCATTTGAGTACCAGATTTTCCTGTTTCTTCATCTTCTAACCTTGATAAAGTCATTGTAAATTCATCAAACATAACATTAGTAGACACCATGATTTTTCCAGTACATTCATTAATTACTCTATAAGCTTGACTATTTGTTGCTTATCCAAGAAAAACATCAACATCACTCTTTTGATCAAACTTACCAAGCCTGTCTCTATCATTCAGTATAAAACACTTACTTCTAAAGACATAAAAGTAACAAACATTTGGTTTCCTTCCTTTCCATATTTCATAGGACGTCAACTTCGTTCTTGTCCTGAAATAAACACGATTAATGATATAACTAGCAGTATTTATTGCATCAACCTAACATTTTGATGGTATTCCTTTAGCACATAACATTATCCTTGCCATTTCGTGTAGAGTTCTATTTTTCATTTCTACAACACCATTCTGTTGTCATGTTTTTGGTGCAGAGAACTCATGTAAAATGCCATGATCATCACAGAAATTAGTGAAAATGGTATTTTCAAATTCTTTTCTATGATCACTTCTAATATGAACAATTTTTCCAAACACATCACCTTTTTCGGTCATTAATCTCATGGATAATCTTTTGAATGATTCAAAGGAATTTGATTTTTCCGTAAGAAAATCTACCCCGAAAAACCTTGAAAAATCATCTATACAGACAAACACATACTTATTACCTCCAACACTTTCAACTTCCATAGGACCCATGAGATCCATATGTAATAGCTCAAGTGGACGAGAAAGTAGTAATAAAATTGATAGCTTTGTGAGTTTGATGTTTCTGTTTTCCGAGTTGACAAGATTCACACACGACACTTGTATTACCACTAAGATTAGGAATTCCTTTGACAACACCTGTAATAGAAATTTCAGTTTGTTGTTTGAAGTTTACATGTCCCAACTTCTCATGTCACAATTTAATTCTATCATGACTTGCACTGTTACATGATATAGTTGTATCAATAGTATAATAGTTATTAGAGGATCTAGTACCAAAATGTTCATAGCTTTTATTTTCATCATACACAAGACATACATCCATAGTGAACTTAACGAACAACTTGCCATCACACAACTGACTAATACTGATTAAATTAGCTTGAAGTAATTCTACTAAAAACACATTATGAAGGTGAGGCATTCCTGTTACCATAAGAGTTCCTTTTCCCCAGATTTTTCAATGTTTACCATCACCAAAGGTAACTTGATCAAGATTGCACTCATGCTAATCTTTCAAATATTCCTTTTTACTAGCTATGTGACGAGAATAGCCACTATCAAAGAACCATAGATCTGAATCAGACACTCTTAAAGACAGAAATCCAGCCAAACATTCTTGCCTATTTTCCTTATCCCAAACTTGTTTAAGCTTGTGATTCCAAACCTGGTGTTGTGTTAGTGACTTGTGAGGGATAGTGTTAAACAACATCTGAAAACAATTTGGTCTGATATGTCCTCTTCGAAGACAGTAGTGAAAAGTAGGTACAAACAACTTTTTCTTACCTTGGACTGAATATCTTAGCATGATAGTACCTTGTGAGTGTGACTTTTTCACCTTTGAGTTTTCTATTCTGAGAGGACAATCATCATAGCCTAAACCACGATGATCAAGTTGCTGTCGTTGTTCTGCTAGTATTTGATCCAGCTTTTCTGCCACTGTTCATCATCCGCACATTTTTCATTGTATTGTTATGCTCCTTTGATAATTTCTGAAATTTCTGCTCCTTTGCTTCACAATCTGCAATCAAAACATTGATTTAGTGTTCAATTGTTCTTTCTAAGACATATGTATCTTTACCTTTCTAGTTCTTTGTTTAGTTTAATACACCATTTGAACAACTTTTCATAGGCTTCTAGCATTTCCTCAAGGCTGAGTTCACTGTCACTATCTATATTAGTTAATTCAAGAAAACATTGTCTTACCACTATCTCATCATCAAGTTCAACATTGTCATACCTGAATTGTCACATTTTTGACAAAACAACTTCACCAAGTAGAGTAACAAAATTAACTGTTTGTTCAGTTCTTTCCTCATCGTCATCAGTTTGTTCCCCATCACTCCTGGTAGGAACAAAAGACTTCTTAAGTTTTTTGAGGTAGGTTGCGCATTCAACCTAAATATGGCCATAGCATTCACATTCCCGACACTGTATTCCTTTGTTAGTTTTGATATTAGAATCAGATTTCTCATATGAAGACTTACCAGGGATTTTCCTATTTCCAATATTGTTTTTGAATTTGACTAGAATTTGGTTTTCCTTTGATTCGTCTGTACATTTTGTTGAAATTTCGTGAGATCGACATTACTTGCTGAACATCTTCTGAACAATCAATTTTTGAATCAATAGGGTCAACAACTTGAAAAGCAATACTTTTGTCCTTTCGATTTGGCGTTAAGTTCATCTGAAACGTTTGTAACAAGATGATTAGCTCATCATATTTGATCATATCAATATCCTTTGCTTCTTCGATTGCAGTTACATTATGAACAAACCGTTTCGGAAGTGATCTCAAAGTTTTGCATACCAATGTTTCATCGGTCATTTGCTTTCCAAGCATGAAAGACTCATTAGCTAGATCACTCAATTTTGCATGAAAATTAGCAATAGTTTCAGTTCTGTCCCATCTGTAATTTCTCAAATTGAGAACTTATGATTTGGAGTTTGGAGCGACGCACAATTGATGTTCCTTCAAGAGCTATTTGTAAGGTTGCCAGGCCTCCTTAGCTGAAATACATTAAGCAATCAAACGAAACTGATTAATATGAACTGCGTTAAAAATAGCATTAAGAGCTTTTGAATTAAAATTAGCTTCTCTATCCTCGTCATCTTTCCAGGTATCTTCATCCTTCAGCTGATCCTTCTCATCTTTGGGGGGAGTCCATCCTTTTCAGACTGATTTCCAGGCCTTTTCATCTCGTGCTTTAATAAACGCAGTCATCCAAACCTTCCAATATGAATAATTTGATCCGTTGAGAAGAGGTGGCCTACTCATAGATCCTCCTTCTCGTAGTCCACTCATTGCTGCACAAAAAGATTCTAAATCTAAGATCTTTCACTAATTCGTTAGTGTATGGCTATGATACCAATTGATAGAATCTTTGGCTAGTAATTAATCAATTAAGTTGTAATTAATAAGCTGAGTATATAAATTTAGCGAAAATAAACGAACCCCAAGATTTAATGAGGTTCACCCCATTGGAATGAATCCAATATTAGGCTACGTCCTCAAAGCAAAGCCAAGCTGCAAAATTCATTAAGATAAGAACATTACAAGAGTGTAGTATAGAACAATAGAATCCCTCTAGTCTATCACTACCCTATTCTAAGTTTTATCTTACCGACTGACAACGAGAATCCCTCTTGTTTATATCACAGCATCTTCTAGAATCCCTTTGAAGATGACCAAACTTCTCCCGAAGCCAAACTCCCCCTGAGTTCTGGAACTGTCCTACAAGACCTATTGTGACACTCCCGTGACACACCTGTGATAGTCTGCATTAGTAAAGTAGATGTACTCCTCCCGAGATATCTACCATAAATATTCTCCCGAATATTTATAAGAATTTTTAGCAAGGTCTTTAGCTCATGGTTTGATCATCATCAAACCTTATCACTCAAGATAGCAATGTAGAAAGATATACGAGATATTCTTCTAAAAGATATTCACAATATTAAATATGAACATATCCAGAATAGATAAATATAACTTCAAAATTATCAACCGAGGAATATTTATCTTTAAGAGGCTTACTCCAACTTTACCACTCATAATAGATATATCATCCAATTCAAAAACCGAAATAATAGTCAACCTAATGAAATCACAAATACCGAAATAATAGCGAATATAATTATCTGACAAAGAGTACGCCAAAAACACTTAGTTAGGATTCACCAAAGGTTAGCTTTTGATAAGGCTAACATTCTGTAGTCATCTTAATGAAAAATGTCTTGCTCCAGGTAATGCTTCAAATAAATGTATATTCACAAGGCCTTAATTTTCTTCAGTGTTTTAAGTTAAGGTAATGACTCAATGAAGCCTTACTTTGTAAGATTTGAAAAGGAGGATGGGATTAGGTAGTTGTTCGGACAAGAAGGTTTTATACTTTCTCTAGATGTCCTCTACGTTGTGTTCAAAGTTGAATGTTGTCCTTTTCATTTAACTTGTATTAATTTGTTATACATACTTGTTTTGCAAATAATTGTCTGCCTATAACTTTGAAGACTCTTTGGACTTTAGATTCTAAGTACTTTTGTATCTAGTGTTGCATGCCAGGATTGCTTAAAACTGATGACTAATATATATTAGTAGCACCATTTTCCATCTGTTGAATATTTTAGAAGAACTATGGATATAGTGTCAGTTTGTTAGAAACGATGCTATAACTATGGATATAATTTCATGGTCTTTTCTTTGTTAGTCTATTAAATTTTTTTTCCTTTTCATATATAGACTTTTTTTTTTCAAGAATTAATTTTTCTTTAAATTGACCTTTTTTAAAAAAAAAATAAAATTGTCAAGAACAACTCTAGTATTTTTTTCACCCATTTCCTTTTCTCCCTAATGCTGAACCTAATCTTCAAATTATCATGGTTGATTAGTGATGATTGTCTTAGATACTTGGATGAATGGTTAATGTAAAAATACTTCCCAATTATTACCACAAGCAAGGTTAGTGCTATGGGTAAGTACATTTATGCATGACTTCTTAGCAGGCCAATGACACCTAGAAATTTGGTAGTTGTGTCTTATTGAATAATCGAGCCATATTGCATTTTTTTGGTATTGACTTGTTTTATATGTATTGAGTCATGGTGTGAAATATTTAATGATGGTTGTATATTGTTACTTCAAAAAGAAGGCAAGATTTTCTTGTCTTCCATGATAGTAATTGTCTTGTCTTCCATGATAGCAATTGTTTGACATATTCTTTCACTAGAAGTTTGACTTTTGACACTCTATTTGCATTACTTTGAAAAGGATACAAATCTTTAGGGGTGGAACCCGATTGCATTTGCAAACAATTCATGCAAGCTTCACCTTTAAGTCTCCCTAATTTTGAATTTGGGGTTTTTTCCCATGTCTAAAATCTCATAAGCTGACAATAAAATCATTTTTCACATCTATCCTTCTTGCACTCTTATCTTCCAGGTGACATGAAATCAACACGAGAAATATTTTGTTTTAGGGATGACTTAATAATTCTTTATCTAGGTCATTTGTCATATCTTCATTGTATGTTAGAATTCTTTATTGAAATTTTATACTTGGAATTTCATGATATCCTCTCAAGAATGTTTTGAATTTGCATAAAAGAATCGTGAATAATACTTTACTGCTTTCAAATTCACTATGTGGTCCTAGTCTTGCAAGTTCCAACTCTATGTACTATTATATATTAATGAGTGATTTGGAGTCATCAAGATATTGATCAACTTATTTGTCTTTTGTTGAAGTTGGCTTTAGTGGATTTATAATTTCTATTGGTTCATTAGTCTTCTTGAAGGAAACATTGATACAAATATATAATATTTTTATCACTGGCTTAATGCATGTCGTGCATTCTTTTCTTTCAATTAATTACTTCCATTTCAATGAATAGTTAGTTAGAGTAGTCATGGTTGCCTTTTGTTGTACATTTTTTTGCACTAACCATTACTAACCATTTTGTTGTATATAAATTTCTAGAAACACTAACCATTTTGGTCAGAAGGTATATTAAAAATCATTACTCTGTATATCACAAAATCAAATAGTAGTATTTTTTCAAGTACAACTTGCATTTGTGACCTTTATTTTTTTAAAATTTTTTTTATATAGATTAAATCTTACTTTGATAAGACCTTTTGGAAGGCTGCAAAATGAAGAACTAAGGCACTACCAAAGTGAAAGTGAGTAATATGGACAACTTATAACAAAATTATGTTATACATGTCCAAAATAGGACATGCATCTCCTGCAAGGGGAAGGCTTTATTATTTCCTTTTCATTTGCTTGTGCTTTTGAATTCCATTTTATAGTGCATACATATTTGGATGTGTCTATAAATCTTTTCCTGATTTCGATGTGTTCTTAAATGCAGGGATTTACTTGATCAACGATATGGGTTTCGGGTTGCCATTAAGTCTTGTTGGTAGATAGACATCTTGTCTTTGAATTTGGTTCCATAAATGATTTTGTCGGTTAATGTGTATATATTTGGGTTTCAACTTAGATTATATTGCTTTTGGTAGATTGACACATTATTGGCTTATATTTTTTATTTGGATTAAGTTACATATATGCCTTTGTATGAGCACTTTTGATTAGTATATTTTTCTATGCATATTATTAATATATTTTCTGATCTTTAATTTTGATTAGTATTTTAATTTCATTTTAAATAAATTCTAATCATTATTTTTTTAAAAAAAAATTACAACCTCTCAATAACCGTCGTTTATTAGTCTAATTTTATGTGGTCGCTCAAAGGCCGTCGTATATAAGTCTAATTTTATATAATGGCTCAGAGGCCATTGCATGCAAGTTTGAATATATCGGCTCCATGTTTTAATATATGGTAAATTTATGTTTTATACAATTGCCCCAAGGTTGTCGTATAAAAATATTTAAATACGACGGGCCTTCATGTGTCACGTATGAGTTACTATACGAAACAGTTTTAATGATGGCTGCCGCCGTAAAAAATATTTTTACACCACAACCGTATAACGTAGTTTTTCCGATAGCAAAGGTCAACTGTTGTGTAAAACAAATATGATTATCCTTTTTTGCAAATTTTTTTTTGCAATGACCGTTTTTGTAGCGGCCTAAAAACAGCTTTATGGTTGTCGTATTTGTCATTTTCTGGTTATGAAATGAGGTTTATTTTGAAGCACACGAAAGGTAATTAAACCAGGACAATAGAGAGATCCAATAGCACCACTTGGTCGACTGTGCTTAATTATACTTTCAAAGATGAATGTCCCTAGGTTGTTATTTCTTGCATGTCCTAGAGCATATAGCAATTGTGCTTGTTCCTGAGTCACCCATGTAACATTTATATTTGGAATCCAATTGCAAATAGATATCTTAAACAACAGGAAATATTAAGCAAGCAGAGAAGATGCAACAGTCTAAGATGCTAAAACAAAAACTCTTGTTGCAAATGTTGTCAAGAAAAAATTATCCACAATTGACTGATGCTTCTTCAGAAATATTTTTTTGACGATGATACTTCTGCATAAATGGCTTCTATTTGCACAAAAATAGGGGGAGTAAAGTAAGCAAAGCAAAGGGCAATCAGGACATTTTATTTTTTGGGTTGATGAACAATGATCATTTTTTTTTTTTTTCTGAGTTGATGAGGGGGAGTTTTTGAACAATACTTTTATTCTTATTTTGGAACTTGGATAATTGTATCACTAATACTTATCATAATCAAAATTTTCATATGACTCAAAAGTAGATTTCAAACTATTTTCTATTTCGGCATTGTATTTTTTATCTAACAAATTACAATCTTAAATAAAATTACAATAGTGTAAAGAGTTAAATCTCATAACGATGTCTGACTTATCCCTGGCACTCAATATCCATTTTCAGGCGAAGAGTTTAACTCACCACTAGTTGAAACTCTTGTTATCAAATCCATATTTGTAAACTCCTTTAATCAATTTCCAACAATGTCAGGATAAAAAGGTAATTTTAAAACATGACTAATTTCTTCAACACCGTATTCCATAAAACCTTTTGAAACATGAACAGTATGAAACCAGACAGATGTAGGATTTGTAATATGCTTATCCAAATTGGCATAACATTTAGTTACCAAGTTTCCAATGTACACGTTGAACATAGAAAGACTTTCATAAATCCCAACACTTTTCAGCATATTTAATACTCCATTTTTTTGTCAAGTTTTCTCATTGATTTTTATCTCCTCATTGATCTTCTTAAACTCCAGATTCTCATATATTCTTTTTCTTTTAATCATAAAGTGTGGAATTTGACGCACTCTCAACAGATAAACCAATAGATTTAGAACTTATTGCCTTAGCTTTTCCTTTATCAACAGAACATTTTGTTTTAACATGCATAGAATCCGAAAAATTTGTTGGTGTGTAAACACTTCATCAACATCAACAAAATCTTCAAATTCCGACTCAAACTCATCATAATTAGACCTTTCAGATGACATAGAAGCAGATTTAGGACTATTTTCTATTTCTACACTATGTTTTTCGCAAACAAATTACAATATTAAATAAAATTACGATAGTGTATAGAGTAACAACTCATAACGACGTCTGACTTCTCCCTAGCACTCAAGATCCATTGTCAAGCTAAGAGTTTAAGTCACCACTAGTTGAAACTCTTGTTATCAAATCCATATCTGTAAACTCTTTTAATCCATTTCAAACAATCTTAGGATAAAAAGGCTGAAATAACTAAAAACAATGGCTGTGTTTGTGATATTGTCTCGTTTGTGTTGCAACCGTGCAGGATAATGTAACAAAGAGACACAGATGGAAGGAAATTAGAATAGAGAACTTGAGGAAGTTTGATAACACAATTTGGCCAACAACTTGCCTACTTTGCGGGGCCTCACCCAAATTATCTTCTCTTATAAATCCAATTACAACAAGAGATCTAAATGCAACCCAGTATAATTTCTTGCTTAACTATTACAATAGAGTTTGTGCAAAATATCCCAAGTCACTTTGAGATTGGTGATTCACTCTCACCTGGCACAAATCTTTGATTCACTGTCAGCTTACAAAAGTGATGTGATTCTTGAACTTGGCTGAATTCTTTATCCATCTATCCAAACCCAAAATCACAACCTAATTAGAAATCTACCCAAGACTTCACTAAGACGTAAAAGCTAGAATGTTAATGACCATAATGTCTTCCAAAATGATCTATTAACTTGGATTTCTTCAACCCAATTCAACTACTCTAGCCAAGTATTGAAGATTCAAGAGTTTTAAATAAGAACCCTAGAAGAGTTTTGATTAACACTCAAGGAAAAGGACAAGTTCGATCCAAAAAGGAGTCACCCAATTTCTGAAATTGTGTTTGTAGAATAACGTCTTGCAAGAATACAAATGAGATCTATTTATAATCTCAACCCTAATTAAATCCTAGAAAGATTAAAGACATGTTTAACCTTCTAATATAGCTGAAAACACAAAGATAAGTCGTCTAAAACAAGTAAAACTATCCAAGACCAGTCAAGGTTGCATTGAGAACAAAGCTGTGAAAATGTACTGTAGCAATCCCGAATGGGGCGACGGATGTCTTCTGGAGGCGTCTGGGCTTGTTCTTGCTTCTATTTGGTTCCGAACAGGGAGCTACAGTGTGCTGGATGCCCTGCTTCACTTTTTAGCATCTCCTTGATCCAATGCAAGGCTTGCAATGTCTTCTAATAACCTATATAATCCTTCATACTTGAATACATTACAAAGTTCTTCAACTCGCCAATCATCTTCAAGCATAACTTCTTCAATCTTGTCATGAACTTCAAGTGGTTCTTCATGGTCTAGCTTCAATACCATCTTGCTACTTTCTTCTTCAAAGTTCCATGCTTATACTTAAAATATTTATATTTGTACAAGCATTCCCAATCATTGTTAATATCATCTTCAATCTCCAACAAGTCTTTCTTCATTCTTTATCTTCTAACCTTGTATTTCAAATACAAGCTCTTGTACATAATCTCCTTCTTTTCATAAGCGTCTTCATCTTTAATATGGTTGATTCTCCCAAGCTCTTCATTTGAGATCTTCCATGAGTTCTTCCATGCCATGTAAGCTCCTTGTTTTCCATCACTCTCCGTCACCTCGAAAGGATTCGTCCTCAAATCGCCTGCATCTACTTCGAAAAGAGAATGATCACGAACATGGATTGAAGAATCAAAAGAATACTTACCAATTAACTCCAAGTTCTCCTTCATGGAAGAAAGAACTTGAAAAAGAATTAGCATACCCTTGCTTAGGGATGGTGGTCTCTCTTTGATAGATATGTATTCCTCTTCTCCTTCAATAAGCTCATTAGAAGAAATACCATAGACAAAAAATACAAGCCACTCAAAGCAACAGGGAAACAAGGTTCTATCATTTAAAGCACAAGACATACTTCCCATTGGTCTATGACCCCATAAACCATGAAATAAAGGTTCTCTAAGTGTTGCATTCAAGCACAATAAACTCAATACAGAATCCCCTAACACAGCATGTACATGTCCTCCGTCAAAAGCATTAAACATATGTGTAAAAGGAATAAGTAAATACTCTTCACATATACTAATTCTCATCAAATTATCAATATGGACATCACTATGCTCCCTTGAAAATAGGGGATATGTCAAAGGTTTCCAAAATCTCATCATATCTCTGTTCATGGCACAAAACATAATCCAAATCTTCAAGTAGTTCCACCAAATATGCCAAATAGAAACTAAACACGTAGATTTCATCAATATGAAGTCTATCACCTTCACTAAAGATTAATTTCTCTTCAAGATATTGATATACTTTTTCATAAGAATTCAACAAATATGTTCCCACAATCATAGATTTCTTTTTCATGTGTAGTCCTTCAACATGCTTTTTGAAATAGATATCCAAGGACTTAGGACTACCATGTGTACTCTCAAAGGCAATTTCATGACTCTTAAGATTCAACAAACCACAGAATTCATCATGCTTAGAATACTCAAGAACATGTAAAGTACCTTCTTTAGGCATATTATCATGAAATTCAGCTTTTTCACAAATTTCCAGCAAACAATGATTTTCTATAAGCTTGGACTTTCTTCTTACATCAACAATGAAATAGATTTCACACAAGGTATCAATGACTTAGAATCAACAAAGAATAAGCACATGAGTCCACAAAGATAGAAGTTTGAAGCAAGGATGGTAACATCAAATATCCACAATACGATCATCCAAGACAACTTTGAAATTTCTTTCATGTGTATCCCAAAGCCAAGGTTAAACAAGTCATCCAAATATCTCAATTCATAAGAATATGATTCTAAGGTATTCCCATGACTACCAATTATCAACAATTCATAAATAGAATCCATAGGCATGAATATAGCATTTCCACCAAACAAAGAATAATCATGCTTATAAACTTCATCATGTATGACTTGTCATGACACATCAAACACATAGTCACAATCATATTCTTTCACAAGTGATTCCTTCACAAATTCAAAATCCATAAAAGCTGTCAATAAACCTAAAGAAGTATAAGACATGCTTTCTCTAAATAAGAAATCATCATGTTCAAGAAATTTCACCATAGCACCTTGCTTATGAAAGTCATAAGCATCTCTAAACTCACACTTAGTCATAGAAAGCAATTTTTCATGTTCAAATTTCAATAAACTATCACCAAGTGTAGAGATAAGAATGTACCACATTAACATAGCATTCATCTCCCTTTTCTCATTTTCCTCCTTCATCTTGTTTACTCCTTTAGAAACCTGAAAATTAGGAACAAGACAACTAGATAATGAATGGTCAATGTTAGAAATGGGAATAAAATCCTCTTTGCTCTTTTTGAGAACCAAGGCACTCTCATTCCCTCTTTCTTTTTCATGGAAGCTCAAATCTTGCCCCTCAAAGACACTCATCTCCTTTCTCTCCATGACACTTTCATTTTTCATGTCAAGTTCTTTCTCAATCTCTCTTTCTTGTCTCTCAAGATCTTTTTCTCTCTCAAGCTCTTCTTTCTCTTTTCTCTCTCTTCTAATATGTACCTCTATCATTTTCGATAATACATCATCCCTTGCATCATTACTTCAATTCTTTGTTCTACCTTCTTAAAGGTGTCCATATTTTCATCCTCGTCTTGAAGAGTCTTGTTTTCAACATCTTGCATCCCTTGATTATGAGTCTCTTCAATTGGCAATTTGTCACTTGACTTGGATTTCAACTTTTGCTCCTTGGGAATGGATTTCTCCTCTTTTGAACAAGCACCTTGCACCTTAGATGTTGAAGAAGTGCCATAAATTGAATTTTCATAAGACTTCCATGTGTTGGCTTCCTCTTCTTTAAGTGTCTTTTAACTTGAATTACCATGTGTACCATATCCTCAAAACCATCATAGGAATAACATTCAACTTCTTTCCAAATATCTTCATTCAAGCCATTGAGAAATCTAATCATTTTATCTTTTTCATACTCTACTATGTTAGCTCTCTTCAATGCTTTTGTCAACTCTTCATGGTACTATTTCACACTATTGGATCCTTGAGTAACGACCATGTAGTAGAGTTTTGGTGCATATCTTTCTCTCATTTATTTCCTCAATCCTTACCATGTAGTAAGTTGAATTCCAAATGTTTCTTGAATGATCAAATCTTCTTCCCACCAAGCTAAAGCTTTGCTCTGAAAGCTATCAATAACTAACTCCATCATTTGTCCTTCCAAGTAGTCATGCTTTGCAAACACAAGTTCTAGCTCTCTTTCCCATGCAAGGTAAACTTCCTGATTAAATGTACCATAGAAATATGGAATGATTATGTGATGGCTCCCAAGATGTCTACAATGGCCTCCTTTTCTTCCATATCTTCTTGGCCTCCCTTCATTGTCATGGTTGCAACCAACATCATGCTCCCCATGTTCATATGTCCTTATAGATGGATACATTTGTGGGCTTTTTCTTAAAACCTTTTCAAACGGTTCATACTTCTTTGAAGAACTAGGATGTGTTGTCTCCCTTCTTTCCTCATGACAAGATGATTGAGATGAATATTTATCCATGATGTACTTACAAAATGAACGAACAAAAAATAGGGGAATTTGTATATCCTCACAATCCATTCGTGTATCACTCCTAGAAATGGCATTTTCTCGCTCTGATGTGCTTATCCGTTTCGCCTTTTACCTTTCTTAGCTCCTCTTCAGTTTCTTAATGTAACTCCAAGAGTAATCAATTACTCAACAAGGCAATTAAACCTAGCATCAATACTCAAGTAAATAGTTCATATCTTTCAACATATAAGATTCAAAGAGATAAGAGTTTCAAAGAGAATGGTCATTGAACACAAGACAAATGATCAAACACTAAGAATTTAAGGAAAATAGAGAATTGGCATTTTATCAAACACCTTGAGGTCAAAGAGTTGATATCTCAATTTTTCAGCAATTTTGATGTGTTCAAGTGCCCCAATAACAAATTTCCAATAAGAAAAAAGGCAATTCAATATAGTATAGGCATATCAATTGAATTTCAACTTCCAAATTGTACCTCAAATTCAATTCCAAATTTCTGCAATTTTTTTAACAGATTTTTCTGGTGCTCTAATTTTTTTTTTCCTGCTTTGTAGAGATGGTAGAAGAGATAGAAACAAACAACAAATTGAATTGGCCTTGATTTTTAGGTCTTGGACACAATTCCACAATCATAAAGATCACAAGAAAGAAGTAGGATAAATGTAAAAGAACAAACGCAAAGCATTCATAGATCTCAGATTTTCAAAGAAACAATTAAGTTCTAGACACTAAACAAGAATGCAAATAAAGATAGGCAAACCTCTTGCTGAAAAACCTGTCTCTGATACCAAAAAGATGATGTGATTCTTGAACTTGACTGAATTTTTCATCCATCTATCCAAACCCAAAATCACAACAAAATTAGAAATCTACCCAAGAATTCGCTAAGAGGTTCAAGCTAGAATGTTAATGACCATAACGACTTCCAAAATGATCTATTAACTTGGGTTTCTGCTACCCAATTCAACTACTCTAGCCAAGTATTGAAGATTCAAGAGTTTTAATTAAGAACCCTAGAAGAGTTTTGATGAACATTCGAGAAAAAGGACAAGTTTGATCCAAAAATGAATCACTCAATTTCTGAAAATGTGTTTGTAGAATAATGTCTTGCAAGAATACATATGAGATATATTTATAATCTCAACCCTAACTAAACCCTAGAAAGATTAAAGACATGTTTAACCTTCTAATATAGCTGAAAACACAAAGAAAAGTCTTCCAAAACAAATAAAATTGTCCAAGACAAGTCAAGGTTGCATTGAGAACAAAGCTGTGAAAATGTACTACAGCAACTCGGGTACTGTAGCAATCCGCGTCGGATGGGCGCCGAATGTCTTCTGTAGGCGTCCGGGCTTGTTCTTGCTTCCATCTGATGCCGGACAAGGAGGTACAGTGTGCCGGATGCCCTACTTCATTTTTCAGCATCTCCTTGATCTAATTCAAGGCTTGCAATGTCTTCTAATCCCCTATATAAGTCTTCATACTTGAATACATTACAAAGTTCTTCAACTTGCCAATCATCTTCAAGCATAACTTCTTCAATCCTGTCATGAACTTCAAGTTGTTCTTCATGGTCTAACTTCCATACCATCCTTGCTACTTTCATCTTCAAAGTTCCAAATATTGATCTTTGTACAAGCACTCCAAATCATTGTTAATATCATCTTCAATCTCCAACAAATCTTTCTACATTCTTGATCTTCCAACCTTGTATTTCAGATGCAAGTTCTTCTAAATAATCTCCTTCTTTTCATAAGTGTCTTCATCTTTAATATGGTTGATTCTCCTAAGTTCTTCATTTGAGATCTTCCATGAGTTTCCGCATGCCATGTAAGCTCCTTGTTTTCCATCAATAAGAGATAGATGATTCACTCTCACCTAATTCGGACTTCCTTGTCACTTTGGAAATCAAGACAAACTTTGTCCCAAAGTCAATTGCTGCCTCCTTTCACTTAAGTTGCTGCTTCTTTGATGTCGCAACACTTGCTGCAAATGTCTCTCCACTAGAATTTGTAGATAGTCACCATCAGATATAGAAATGGATTAGATTGTCTGATTCACCTTGAGCGGAATGAGTTCTCCAGTTAAACAACATCAATAATCTCACAAGGATGAAGGATTGCTTGAACCAAATTCAGTAATGCATCTACCAAACGATCTATTACCACTTCCTGAATATCTTATAATATTTATTTCCATCTTATCTTCAAAATATCTTCAAGCTTTGACTAGATAAGCTTTAACCAGATCTAGAGTGTTGCTCCAATGTTGCAACACAATGCAGAAGTTATTTCAGTAACAATGTCCCCTTTTGTCATGGGTTTTGACGATTAGCTCTCAGCATTCTAGGCATTCCAAGCAGCAGCAAGCGAAGCATAAAATCTAGAACGTAAAGTCCCAAACTAATACTATTACAACAAAGAATAAAACTAAATTATAAAGTATCAAGACTATTATAGTCATCCATAAAAAACAGTAAAATAGTAAAAAATAAATCAAGTTATAACTTGATCATCAACTACGATTCACCATCATTCTGCGATCTTCCCAGAAAACTAGAAACTCTCCCCCTTAATGCCTGCAAACATCCCTCAGGATGAGTGCTGAATCTCCCCCTGAATTCTTCAATATATATATACATAGATGAAGGCGAGTTAAATAAGTTCAACAAGGCAGTAAGTTTTTATGTTAATTGCAACAAAGTTCTCATTCACTTATTTTTTAAACTCAGCAAGACTTCCATCATTGCCAGATCTTGCTTTCTTCTTCTTCATTCCATGTTTATTTCAGCATTCAGAGATTCATTCTCTTTATCATCTATTGCAGCTGCAGAACTAAATATATCATCAGCTTGAGATGCATCCAAATCAGCCTCATTTTCAGAAACATTCAATCCATCATCATTTATTAGAATGCCAACACAACCACCTTCCAGAATGTTAGAAGATACTTTCATAACAAACTGACTAGTTCCAACTGCATATTGAGACATGGAATGTTTAAAAATGCTTTCAAGCATAACTTCACTAATAGTCACAAACTGACTAGTTACAATCTCATAAATCAATCGTGCAGTATCTTTTCTCACCCTTGTTAGTTTCCCATTTGCTAGCCAATTGAAGTTGGAGATATTTACCAACACAAAGTATTTGGCATTTAGGTCTGAGTTCTTCATGATGCCATCTCCTTTAGGCCATTTCTTCACAATACCACAATATAATTCCTTGGCAATGGCATCAAAGTCTGTAAATTTCTCCAACCTAGTTCCATCTAGTGAATCAAGATATGGCACTCTTATCCTTTTTTCTGAACATTTCTGATATAACTTGTTGTCATCGTTTTTTATATCTTTATCTATGTTAGCATAGAACTCTGTGACTAAGTTCTGACTGTAAGACATAGAAGATTTCGCTGTCACTTGCAATCCAACGTTCCTCAATATCTGAAATATCCTAAACTCTCTGAAATGCGACTCATATTTCTTCCTTTCCACCAGAATCTTCTTGTGTTTAACTTAACTATTTTGCCTTTTTTTTTCCTCATCGATAAATAGGTAATTCAGAGCATGTTCTGCTCTCAGAATTGATATCTCAGTCTCCGAATCTTCAACAGTCTTCTCTGACTCTGGAGCTTTGTTGTTGTGAATTGAATTATAAATTTTTCGTCTTTCTTGTGGAATTGATGGTTGTTTAATAACCAATTGAGTAGTATAATCATGAAGTTAGAGGAGTGGCTGTTTACAAATTTCATTATACCCATTTGGAGGTTTCTTTGTTAACTATGTGTGATGAAGCTGAACAGTTATGTTGTTTCATGATTAGTAGTGAGTTGGGGTTTCTTGCTTGGAAACTCTTTCCGAAAGGGAGTATCTTTCTTCTGTGTTTGCTTGTGAATTCTAGATGCTGCATCTGATTTATGTATTCTAGTCTTTTCCACTTGAAATCATTCTCAATAATTATGGTTATTGAGTGTTTCAATGTATGTAGCTTTTCCCTACCAGCTAATTGGACTAAAACAAGGTTATATGACACCATGTGATTACATAGACAAAAAAATATTACAGGTTCACATTTCTAAGTAGTTGAAGTTCCTCTAGTTATCTTGTGCTCATGAGTTTTATCTTAATTTTATCTATGAAATCTAGAAATCTGAGTCCCATTGTGTATGAGTGAAATGGTCTTTATTATGTCTATGTTAACTAGTTACAACATATGTATTGATATACAAGGTTCTATATCTTGCTATGTAAGATAAATATTTAATTATCTAGTTCTTATATTTTTTTTTTTTTAACATCTAGAATGGAGAGATAGGACTGTGTATGGTGTGTTGGAAAGGGATCCTCTATTTCATCATTGAAGGATTTCTGCAACCAAAGTAAGACACTTTGAAGTTGAGCGGATGCACAACCAGTTTACACGAATTTGCAGCATTAGACAGAAAGGCCAAGAGAGAAACTCTAGCATGAGCAACAGCAATATAAGAAGAAATTGGAGTAGAAGATTTGTCAATATATATGTGATCAATTGGATATGGACATTAAGGGGGTCTGGTATTGTTTTATGTGCATTTGAAGACTTGCAGATAGTGGCTGCTTTCCTTGCCTTGAATTGATTGCCTAGACCTACTTTTTTGGTTGTGGTCTAATTGTTTCTTCTACTATTGACAATCTTAGGTGTTCCTAGTTTAATTAAGAAAGGATTTTGTCATTTCTTAGTCTATTTTGTTTTTTTTTTTTTAGTTGATTTCAGTTTTATAGTTAATAGTATGGGATAAATGTTCTTTGGTGATAAATGTGTTAGCTAGTTTAAACATTTGGCTTTTCTCTTGTGGGTTCACACTTGGTTTTTGGAAATACTTGATTATGTTCATTTCTTTGTTGCTATCAGTAGGCACAAAATGCATCTCAAATTTTGCAGGCTCTTTAGTTTGGTGTTGGCTATACCTGTGAGTATTAGCTATGGTGTTACATTGTTTTTAACTAAGATTTTAACAAGTATGGCTACTATAGTTTGTATTTGAATAGCCTTAGTCATTGATTGTCCCATATTTGGATAGTTTTCTTTTTACATAATGAATGTTGTTGGTTTTTATAATTTATAACTGGTTTATGTATTCTTGTCTTTTATTCTATAATTTTAAGTTAAGAGAGTTGGCGATGCACTGTAATTTTATGAGCATAAGGTTGATATTGATTTTCTTCAAGTTAATTGTTGCAAATTATATTGATTTGTTTTTCCTTTTTTGGACCCAAGAATCCTTTTTAACTTCCCATGGCTTTATTTTGCAGGTACCCTATTTTCTGATTCTAACTTGCTATACTCCAAGGAGTTAGCTGAACAATAGTTGTTATATTTTTTGGATTAGCTGTTGCTTATTCAAAACAATAGTTGTTATGTTTGTACGTGTTAACTTCTAGAGTAATTTAGGGCATTTTGATCTATGTTTTGCTTCTATAAATGCAAATAGGTGGCAGGATTGGCTCATTATTGTTAAGTGGAATTCACTTTGATTTCTAGATACTCTGGTGTGGCACTGCCACTTGTTTTAATTTTCTTCTTTCTTTTTATCATGACTTGTTCTCTTGGTTGGGAGATTTTCTTTCTACAGTATTGTATATGCAACGCTCAGTCTTGATTAGTGAGATCATCTTCTTTTTTTTTTTTCATTTTCTTCCTACGCCTATCTCTCTGAAATGCTCTAATATTGTAAGTAACTTATTTTCTGACGCAGTCGGAAACAGAATCTGAAGATTTGTTCTTGTTCAGAAACTTGCAAAACAAGAAACGAAAAAAAAAAACCTGATCCAATTTTCCTTCTAATCAAACTTCAACGTAAGTAGTTAGAAGACGAAAATTAAAATCAATCGAAAATAAATTTTCGAAGTAATCGAAAATCGCAAAAAGCTGAAAAGAGGAAACTTTAATTCATCAAAAACTGTCCAAAAACAACCAGCCGAAACCATTCTTAAAGCCAAAAAAACAAAGCCTAACCCTAATCGGAAATGAAAAGTAAAGAAATTGCAAAAAAAAACCCCTACAAAAACAATAAATTATGAAACTGTCACTAAAAACTGTAAAATTACAATAATGCCATTAAAAACAAAAAATTGCCCAAAACTCAATCGAAACGACTTCAGATGGCCGAAAAATGCCTTGCATCATAGCATAGCAGTGATTTTGGTTCGTTGGGCCGTTTCGGGTCACCCAATCAAATTTTAGCCCAATCCGAGTTCGTTTCAGTCGTCTCAAGAATCGTGCCCGGCATCAATTCGGTGTTTCAGACAGCTCACGTCCTCTTCTTCAAATGCTCTGAACGTCGTGGAACTGAAACTTGCCCCGCACTTGAATCACCTTGATCAGCAACCAGCTCTGCGTCAGGCTGCCCCTCCTAAACGGAGCTTGTCCTCAAGCTCGAATTATCTCCATGGAAAGCCTTGAGATGCTGCACATTAAAAACATTGGAGATGCTGAACTCATTCGGTAACTCGACTCGGTAAGCATTGATGCCAAGTTTCTCCAAGAGTTGGCATGGTCCTACCTTCCAGTCCTTCAGGTTATGATACTCACCAGCAGGATATCGTTCTCTGGACAGAGAGAACCAAACCAGATCACCTACCTCAAACTGGACATCTCGCCTAGTCAGATCCGCGTGCAACTTGTACTGAGCATAAGCTTCCTCCAAGTTTGCTTTGACAGTTGCATAAATAGACTGTAGATCAACCAGACGATCCTCCACCTTCCTTGGAGCCGAACCATGATCAGGAATAGAAAGGTCGAGAGGACCTCTCAAATTTCTCCCCAAATCAATTTGAAAAGGAGAAAATTTGGTGGACCTATTCATGGAGCAGTTGAATTCAAACTATATCTTCGCAAGTACAGAATCCCAAGTCCCTAAAGATTTAACCTGTGCCCTCAACATGTTCCCCAAGGTGCGATTCAGCACTTCCGTCTGGCCATCCGTCTATGGATGATATGGACTGCTAAACTTCATAGTAGTCTCCATGCACTTCCAAAGCTCGCGCCAAAAGTGGCTCATGAATTTCGTATCCAGATCAGATAAGATCCTCCTTGGCAACCCAAATCTCTGCACCACATCTCCAAAGTACAAGTCGGCAATTTTGCTCACATCCATGGAATTCTTG
>JAOXNR010005701.1:0-35292 GCA_028571225.1 Parsonsia alboflavescens
GATGGGAAAAATACATTACTTCACCGTGGACTTAGGCAATTTCGGGGACGTCGGGATCGTTTAAACCTCTTTCGGGGGGGATTGGTTTCCATAGCTTGCATATGGTTAATCAAGTTTGCCTTCCGAAATTGTGCTAGACGTTGATCTATGATCCCCCTTCACTTTGGTCTAAAATTCTGGTGGCCAAATATGGGGATATACTTCAATGGCTTTCACATCCCAAGATTAAACCAATATCTCATATTTGGAATTGTATTATGCATGGAGGTGAATTGGTCATGAAAAGTTTGAGATGGGCACTAGGAGATAGGAAGAAAATACACTTTTGGAAGTATTACTAGCTCCTATATGTAGATTATCATATTTGGTGCAATATCCTGCACTTGCAATTAATAGTTGCATATTTCTTCTCTTAATATTTCGAGATGGAATATTCAGAGATTATGTGCATTGTTCGATACCTCTACCTTAGAGCTTCTTCAACTAGCTCTGGAAAGGATAGACTAGTTTGAGGCCCTTCATCTTCTAGCTGCTTCACTACTTAGTCATCCTGTTTGTTGATTTTGAATACAATTCAATCGAATGCATCACAATGGAAGAAAGTTTGGTTTAATAAAATAAGTCTTAGATTTGTAGTAGGGCTTTTAGCCGATTTAGTCTCACAAGTTTGGATCAAAAAACAGTTCGATCCCTTAAGGTTTTTTTTCAACTATAGTGGTCCCTCACGTTTTTACAAATAGCCATAATGGTTCAAAATACCATTTTCCAGCCACTCAACCACCGGAGTGAGGGTAAAATAGACATTCCATCATGAAACGACGTCATTTTGAGATTGGGTTAAAAAAATTTTTCAAAAAAAAAAAACACCACCTTCTGGTCTTCTTCTCCTTCTCCGGCTACAGGTAAAGCTGCAACCTTCATTCCCAATCTTCTGCATCTCTTAGCTTAGGAGGTCTTGACATATCCAAAGCTTTCTCCAAAGTCATTCCCAATGCATCCCCACATTCCCCTACCGAAAGCCACACCAAAATCATTCCCTCACAGCAAACAAACAATATGCAGAAGAGCCAATCTTCCCATCTCTTGGCCCAGGAGGTCTTGACATATCCAAAGCCATTCCCTATGCATCCCCACTTTCCCCTACCAAAAGCCACAACAAAATCTCCGTCATCGGGGTAGGCAATGTTGACATCGGAAAAAACTGAAGGTTGCAACTTTACCTGTAGCCAGAGAAGGAGAAGAAGATCGGAAGGTTTTTAAAAATAAAAAATTTTTTTTTTTAACCTAATCTCAAAATGACATCGTTTCATGATGGAATGTCTATTTTACCCTCACTCCGGTGGCTGAGTGGCCGGAAAATGATATTCTAGACCATTATGGCTATCCGTAAAAACGTGAGGGACCACTATGGCTGAAAAAAAACTTAAGGGACCGAACTGTTTTTTGGCCCAAACTTGTGAGACCAAATCGGCTAAAAGCCCTTTGTAGTATAGACTCAAGATAAATATTATGCTCTATTCTAGCAATGTGAGACAAGATCCTACACGTGAGATTTGTGAACATGTTGCTGAAACATTATTGCATGTTTTAAGAAATTGTCGCATGGTTTCGATCATATGGCGTAAGTTACTCAATCCTAGCTCACTTTCATGAGTTCTTTCATGATTGTCATATAACTAACTGGATTGATTTGTACTTTACTAAAGATTTTGGAAGATCTTCTTGGGAACTTTCCTCGCACTTCATTTTTAGGGAGGCGATATCCTCTATTTGGTATTAGCTTATTGCTTATCTACATGATGCTTTTTTCTCTCGTCCTTTATTGGATTTTTGTGTAAGTTATCTTCGCCAGGACATCTGAACTTTAGTTTTGTTTGTCTATTCGTTTGGGATAGTTTATATGTCTTCATTTGTTTTATTAATATAGTGATTCACTTCTTCCAAAAAAAATTTTTAAAAAAAGGATAAATGGAATCTTTTATTTTAAGATTAAATTGATTTGATTTTAATTTTTGAGCTAAAAAAACAAAACAAAAAAAAACCCTTCTTTTATCTGAGTTTATATGTCTTTATTCATCTACTGAAAAACCATTAATTTAATCATTGAAATTGTACTTTTTTTAAAATTTAACTATTAAACTTTTAAACATATTAATTTGACTACTCAAATTTGGTAATTTGAAAAACTCAAAAGAAATGAGAAGTTTAAAGTAGTAATTCTCTTTAAATGAAATGCACTCTTTACATCTTATATTAAATTGAAATGAAATATCAAACTCAGATAGAAGGTGTACACTCTATTAATCATTTTATGATTTATTCTCTATAAAGAAAATCATAATTCCAAATTTTCTCTACCTTTGGTACATGTATACTTATTCCTCTCATTCCCGTGCCTTAGCACCTTATGGTTAAAATATTATTTTTAGTATGAATTATTTTTTGTATGAATTGCATCTATACCTATACACGTAAATCTTTTATTCAATGCAAACCAAGTCGCTCATATAGTAGATAAGCCATATGTAGCAAATGCTACTTGTCCCAATCAACAGCAAAGCCTCCATTCTTTAAGTGTAAGAATAAGGAACTAAGCCTTTTTTTTTCTCTCTCTCTCTCTCTTTTTATTAATCACTTTTTATGGTAAGGTTATTATCATTATTCACTGGTTTTCATATTCTATCAGTTAACAATTAATATCATTATCGTCATAAAAATGTAATAGAATAAAATTCTATTAAAATAAAGTTAATTTATATCTTAAAAAACGATTAAATTTTTGAATTCAAAGTAAAAAGTTATGTGTTGGACTAATTGATTAGATAGGTTTACTCCGAAAGAACGGTCAACAAAAATACGGATGTAAAATAATAATAATAATGAAAAAAAACTAAAACAGAGAAAAAGCTCCCTTTACATAGATAAAAAAAATTAAAAATCCCTTCACAAAAGACCTGTGAAGGGACAAGGATCATATTCATAATCATCTGGCTACACAAAAGTCAAAGATGTGCTAGTGCAATATTAGATTGTGACTAAATAGTCTATCTTCTTCTTATGCTTCCTTTGGGTAATTTTCACTCCATGTCCATCTGTACACCAACAGATGAGATTCTTCTAACTTTTCCCAAGCAATTATCTTTTGGCCTCTGATGCGGCAAAAACATTATTGGACAATCAGGGTTTTGTCTTTCAAGCCTACCCAACAAGAAAAGCAAAGCAAATTAATGTTTTCCAATCTGTTTACCCCTTTTTAACTCTTATTTCTTTTTATCAGGAATTGCACAGAAAGTTTAGGATACTTGCTTGTAATTGAGAAGAAAATGATGAAGAAAAGTGGAGATTTCAAGCTTGGCAAGGTCATTTCCCGGGCACAATCTGCTTCCCGCTCCAAAGGGAAGGAATGTTCCTGCTTTTGATGTGAGATTCTGAAAATTCAGACCATAAATTGGACATGTCAACATAGTCAAGCAAAAACATTTGTAACACATACAAGGATTATATGGTAAGTTCGATAAGAGATTATAATGTTATAATCATATTCATAGAATATGTTTAGTCGCTATGAAATTGTTTCAAACTTACATCCCATCTTGATGGATCAAACTTCTTAGGATCGTGATATACTTCGGGGTCAAAATGAACCTCCCTGAACCAGACTAAAACTTTCCATCCTTTGGGAATGATATAACCTGAAAGAAAGAAGATTTCTCTGGTTATGGTGTTTTTTTACTCAAAATTAAAAAAAAATAGGGTCCTATCATTTTGTGAGAGAGTTCACGAAGGGTGATGAACCTTACCACTTAATACAACATCTTTTTTTGCCTCACGGAAGACTACGAATGAGAAGGTAACAAGACGCAGTGTTTCATCGATCACCTAGAAAAGAAAAGCAAGTTGGGTTAAGTAAGTATATATTAACTACTAGAATTGGAAAGTCTAGTGAAAACTGCTAACTTGAAATTCAATATTTATATAAGAGAATGAATGGATGAATTACCTTGGAGAGGTAATCCATTTGTCTTATTTCTTTAAGTGTCAAACCTTTTTCTTCTTTTGACCTTTTCTTCACAATTTCCTCTTGCTCTACCTGCAATTTTTTACAAAAATCAGAGTGTCTAATTAGTAACCACCATAGTTACTTGAACTAACAAAGGTAACAACACATTTCAGTTTCTAAAGTTATTTTTAGAATTACGCTCCATCCATGTTCAGAAACATCCGTTTCTAATATCATGTTATTACTATCTTTTGATAACTGTAATTTAAGCAAATCTTTGTATTTTGCTTTTATCTCTTTTATTCTATCCTCTAAATATCTATTGAATTCAAATACTTTATCTTTCTTAAGTATCTTTTGTAAGGGTTTTCTTAGACATGCTAAGTTTTAAATAAAATCATAAGTAATTTAGCATTCCAAGAAAGCTCTGTACTTGTTTTTTATCTTTTATCTGGAAAAGCTGATATTTTTTCAAGGATATAACTCTACAGTTTTATCCCAATTCCATCTACCTGCATTCCTAGAAACTATATCTCGTTTTGAAGGATCTTTGCCTTTTTCTGTGATAGAACTAATCCATTTTCGAGACATAGATTAATAAATATATCAAGATACTTTAAATGCGAATCTAGATCATCAGATAAAACTAAAATATCGTCAACATAAACAAATAAGAAATTATTTGTTTCTAATATCAGTTTATAAAGTAAAAAGAATAAAAAAAATATCCAGGATTTGATTAGCAATGAATCGTGAAGAATAAATTAACAGGGATGAGAGAGTATTAATTATAAAGTTACCTTTGCTTTCTGAAAGACCTCAGGGTGTTTTTGCATGAGCACGGTTGCCCACATACACATGTGACCAGATGATTCATGACCTGCGTTTAGGTACATTACTAGAATATCAATGATTTCCTCATCATCAAGTTTTCTACCTTTCTCATCTGCAGCACCCATTAGAGCATCCATCATATCTTTATTCTCTGAAATTGGATTGTCCTTCTTTTTTGCCCTTCTCTCATTCACCAGTGCTTGAAATATGGCCACAAGCCTTTTACGGGCCTGAAATTAAATTCACATAACATCACAACTAACAAAAAAGCAATAATCGAGTAGTTAATCAATTCTCCTCAATTTAACAGTACCTTGAGTGCACTGTGATATGCAAATCCAGGAATGTTAATAGCCATAGTTCTAACCCCATAATTAAGAGTAGTGTACTCCTTTTCCAAGGCTTCCATAACCTGATCACTTTCAGAACTAAGAAAAATGTGCATAATGATTCGAAAAGTGAGCCTTCTGAGTTCGGTCAAGAACTCAATTTGGCCCATACTGGACCATTTCTCCAATGCCCCAACTACAATTTCCTCAATGTATTTGAGGTATATGGACAATGAATCGTGTCCGTTGACACCCGCAGCGGTCAATTTCCGGAGCCTCTTATGTTCCTCATATGAAATTCCAATAAATGACTTTTCTCCTATGAGTTTCATCGTTGAAGTAGGCCATCCAGGCATGAAGGCCTCATCGTCTATGAGAACTCTTCTGCAAGCTTCTGGTGTTGTAACGATGATGCTTGGGTTACCAAACATCAGTGTCTTGTATAGTCCCACACGTCCATATCTGCAATTTAAATAATAATAATATTGATTGGTTGCTTCGCGCTAGTATGTAGATGAATGTCTACATGGTTTCTAATACATGTGGAAAATCTGATATTGGAACTCTAAGAATTTTTTTTCATTCTTCAATGCAATCTTGTAAAATTAAAGATAATAATAGCATAAAAAATACTTGTAAAATTTTGCAAATTTGTATTGTAAAACAAATTACAAATTTTAGGATGGAAGGAGTATTTTTGCAAAGATTGAAGCCTAGGGAAGCATAAATTAACGTATTATGGCAGTAGTTCATCGGTTCGGTCCGATTTGCATTGGATGTGTTCATCCATCCAACCGAACAGGTTAAATTGATTAAAGATAAAAGTCATCCAATTCATTTAATATTTTGATTATTATCCAATCCAATCCAAACCTATTGGATTGATTCCATTGGATTGGATTTATAGATATATATAAATATATATATATATATATTTTAGTATATAATAAATATATTTATTATTTAATACACAATTTATATTTATAATTATTATTAAAAAGTAAATTTTATTATTTAATAATTAATATTTTTTTAATATTATATTTATATTAAATATGTAATATATAATAATATAAATATAAAAAGTAATCGATTCAGTTGAAATTGATTTTTCATCATTAACATCCAATAACCGAACTGATTTAATTGATTGAAACAAAAAATCATCCAACCAATCTAATTAAACAATTGGATGAAATTAATTTCAAATGGATGAGATTGGATTGGATCGATCGGAAATGAACCGGTTTAGAATTTGAACACCCCAAGCTCTAGAAAGGAAAAAATAAAATAGATGTGGGCCAAAGAGAAGAAAGTGTCAGTTTTCTCATCCTAGAAAAAAAAGAAATCTCTGTTGCTTTGCACTCTCAAGAAGTATTTAATAAAAAAGTTTTAACATATTATCCTTATTTAATACTGAAAAAAAGCACATTAAATATGACAGAACAAATATAAATTTAAGTATTTAAAATAAAACATTTTTTTATTATAAGAAAGTTTTAATTATTAAAATAATTATTATAGCTTAATTATTTTCACAAGTCCACATATATATATATATATATATGTATATGTATATATTCTAAAAGAAAAGGACTAGTGATCATAAAAAATAAAGCGGTTGAATTGATGAGATCAAGATTATTTATTCATTAAATTAAATAATACAAGAACATCACTGAGAATGGAGAACACACTAAAAGACAAACTTGAGAGAATGAGCAATAGTACAAAATCGTCAATATGACATGAAAGGACAAATAAATATCATACAGGTAAAAAAAAAAGAGGATCAAGACATGACATGCGTCTTTTCATCCCAGTTAAAAAGAAAAAAAATTACTAAATACTAATCATGATTAAGAAAGGGCTTTCAACCCATTCTTCTTATTCCTTCGGTAAGTATGGTACTTGCAGATCAAGTCGAGACAAAAAGTAAAAGCAAATAAAACTTCCATCAAGTACAGGAAAATGGGAAAGGTCATCATATTAAGCTCTCAGACGGTAAATAATTAAGCGATTTGAAGGAAGGGTATGCCGGGAACAAAATTAATTAATTCAATTCCTTTCCGTTGATGGATGGATGGGGGAAAGGTAGGAGAGACAGAGTAAGAGAGAATTGACGAACCTGGTGACAAATTTAGAGATGAAAGAATCAGGATTGCGGGATTTGAAAGCTCTGAGGAAGGACCACATATTGCCTATGAAAGGAAAGCCGAGATCACCGGGGGGCAGAGAAAACCTCATGTCACCCAATTTGGCTTCAAAGCGCCACCAATTTATAGCACGAAGCACCCAATTCAATGCCAAAACACCAACAAGAGCCGCCAAGCAGCTGATGAATCCCAGTCCCAACTCCATTTGCTTCGCGAGTAATTAAGAGTAACTGATCAGATCAAAATTTATATTAAGCCTTTGTGATGGGGCCGGCCAACCCAATAATCTGAAAAGGAAACCAGGTAATCAGGTATATATGGCCTTCAGCCAAGAGAGTTTCAAAAAAAAAATAAAGGGATACAACTCACTCCTCACAGACACATCCCTCTCATCAGTCTTTTTCCTCAAGTGATCCTACGTAACAGACAACACTAACATGAATATATGTCTACAGAAATAAGGAAAGGAAAAAACATAAAAAGAAAGCTATATAGAAAAGATATATGGGCTGTGGTGGAAGGAATATACGTCGTAAAAGCACAAGTGCCACACGACAGCAGGGGAGGTGTGCGTAGGAGTGCTGGGTATATGATAGCCTCTCTATGTAAATAGCTATATATGTGGGCAATGGGCTGTAATATCGAAGGAGAGAAAGATTGTTTTGCCGCCCTATATTTGCTTGTCTTGTCATGTATTTGCTGTCTGTCTGTGGCATCTTCATCTTCCGGATTCTTTTTTCTAATTTTTTTTAGATGAATTTTTTCATCACTCTATATAGTAATAGTATGGACGCTCCCTCTCCTATAAGGCTTATAAATAAGTAAAACAATAAATTAGTTTAGAAAAAAATTAATAAGGAGGATACAAGAAGTAATTCATTTATATTTTTTGTTTTTATTTTTGTCTTAAACTAGATCTAGGGTTTTATATATATAATGACCTATTTTCCCTTTTATCTTTCAAATTTTTAAAAATCAAAACCTTAGATATGGCAAAAGGTTTTTTTTTATTTTATATCGGAAATAATTAAAAAGATTATAATCATAATTCAAAAATATTTTGGAGACCATGAGGCAAAAAAAAAACTTTGGAAACCCTAACCACTGAAAGAACCAAACTCATCAATTTTTCTTTTTCTGAAACACAAATGCGTCAACTATTGGTTGAAAGTGCTGTCGATGATGCGGAGTTGAAGACCTGAGAATGAAGAGCGTAACAAGTAACGACGTACGTCGAGGAAAGACCAAACTTTAGGCCCATTGGAGGTCTAGAAAGTAAAGCACTGTACCCGCTACACTCCACTCACCCCTACCCCACATCACCTCCGCCATTTCCAAGAACCCCGATGTGTATTATATCAGTTTCAAAATAATTATACTTTAAGGTTATTTTGATGAAATTAAAATAATTAAGTAATTCCTCTATCATTAAATATAAATTATTTTAATTAAATTTTTTATTATTAATTATAAGTTATTATGATAATTAATTAGTTTTTTTAAAGTAATTTTTTCTATATTATCCTTATCATTTTCTTTTTTTTCTTTATATGTTGTCATTAGTTTGATTAGCATATAAATTCGGTATTTTAAGAAAAAAAAAATATTATTTTAATTTTTTCAAAATAACAGTTTGGGACTTATGTTTAGGGATGAGGGAAGTAAATTTTTTTTTCTATGGACAATATTACTCTTCATTATTTTATTATATTTTTCTCCTATCTCCATCTCTCTTATTTGTTTGTAAGTTATTAAAAATAATAAATTAATTTGAAAAGAAAGAAAAGAAAAGAAAAAATATTAATAAGAATAATAAAAAATTAATTTATTTATATTTTTTATTTTAAAATATATAAACGATGATCATTTTAAAAGGGAGACATTATAACGTTTATCCTGAATCATGCATGATTGGCACACATAATTTAATCCATCAGAAATCGGTGGCGAAGGTCAGGTGGACTTTATTAGCTATACAAAAAATTGAGTGCAATTCTGATTAAGATTTTTGTCAACTTGCACAGACCTTTTTCAAAAAAAAAAAAAAAAAAATCTAATTATATTTTTCTGAAACACAAATGCGGAAACTATTGGTTGAAACTTGAAAGTGCTGTCGAATAATTCAAAGAATGAAGAGGATAACAACATATGTAGAAGAAAGACCAATCTAATTCAAGTGAACCACACTTAGCCACTTAGCATTCTTTTACTGGTAGATGAAATTATATTTCAAATCCACCCACCAATTACTTTAGGGACAACCAATGGATAAAATGATAAGTATGCAAATCATAGAACACAATTTTAAATTTCATCAATATCCTCCTGATAAGTGACATATCGAGATATGCTTAAACTGATTTGGGCATCGCTAAAAAAAAATCCAACCACACACAAAAAAAGAAAAAGGTAGAAAAATCAGGTGAAAAACTCCACGCGACTGGAAGTTAGCTTGGAAGTCAGGTAAGCTTTATATGATCCAAGAAAAATATAAATCATACACTCCCTAATTTCAATTTGTTTCTCATTTAAAGTTTTTTCACTCAAATTAATATAATCATAATATTATCCTTTTTGGATGATTTTATCCCTTCTTGAATTTTTCCCCAACTCCTATCTCCTCTTTTCTCTTTCCTCTTTTAGTTGAGATTATTGTTAATAAGTTCGGTTTATTTTAACATGGAAATGTGTAGATGTAATAAAGTGTCATTGGAAAAGATTAAAAAAGCTTGACTATTAAGATTAAAATGGAAAATTTAACTTAAAATTTAAAATTTTTTATAAATGTGTAAGTGATAGATATTTTACAATAAATACTTCCTTTTAAGTGATAAACAAATTGAAATGGAGGGAAAAGGAGAAAGGCTTACTGCTTAAGAAATAGAAGGAAAGATGTGCATGTTACTAGGTCTCAAACGATTCAGAGACGCCTAGATATAGAGAAAAATTTATAGTGCAGTAGTATAAGATTTGTAAAAGAAATTCTTCTTTGCCATTAATAATTTGGCAGTGGGTGAATTTATGTATTATTGTTTGGTTTCTTGAAAAATTTTATCAAAAGTGGGCAAAATGTTAAATTTTGGCAAAATAGTGACATTAATAAAATGGCCACTTTCCACCTATCCTCATCATGTATCTCGAACTCTAGACCTTTTATCTCAAGTGTTATTATTTACCACTAAATCAGTAAGATATAACAAAAAGTCATTCTGTTGTTATAAATAAAAGATGTAAGAATAGTTTATGATGAATGAAGTAATTATCTTAATTTGCCTCGATGGATCTAGGGAGGATTTCTTTAACAATTGTTCAAAGTGATCTGACATATATATCATTAAAAAATAATTATTACACCAGATATGTGGCAATCAATTGAGTATATATGATAACAAACCTTTTGCTTTCATGATTTTCACCACTCCCCACCAGCAGAAAGGAGAAACGTTGAATCACATAATTAGGGTCTCTTTTTTCTAAGTACTATGATGTTCTCGCTGGAAAGCAATTATTCCTTCTATAGTATGCCTTTTTTCCTGGAGGTGATGGAACGAAAATGTGGTGTCATTGGAAATCCTATAAATAAATAAATAAATAAATAAATATATATATATATATATATACGGATTTGCTAAGGTGCGCTCTGGAGCACGCCTTAATGTGCGCTCCAACCGTTACCGTAACGGAATTTTTGCTCCACTTAATTGGCTACATGAGCATTGCAGCAAAAATTTCATTACGGTAACGGTTGGAGCACGCATTAAGATGCACTGCGGAGCACGCCTTAGCAAAATCGTATATATATATATATATATATATATATATATTAATAAAAAATAAAAAATTGTGCTGTTCCCCGGTCGCCTGATAGGAATTCCACTGCAACTCATGAATCCCACTGTTTATGAAAAATCTCGGAAGCATTAATTCTTCCTATGGAGATTTGAGTATTTTTGTACCACCCATCACGTGAGAAATCTTATTGCATACATTTTTTCTCGTTTGAAATTGAATGTTATTTTATTTTGATATGCTCCTCTATTTAAAATTGAATGTCCGAGTTTGACTTATACATATTTTAAAAAATACGTTTGACTTAATTAATTTTAACATTGCAACGTCACTTGTCTTAATAAAAGTTTAATTAAATTAGAAAATAAGGCATTCAATTGCGAATAAAGAAAATATCTACCTATTTTCTAATATAATATATTTTTTATTACGAGTAATTTAGATCGTTTTGACACTTTAACATATTTTATAAATAAAAATATATATTTTAAAGTATTTACATCTCATCGACTTATGATTGTCCTAACTACCACTAATTAGAGAACTACAAGAATAATTTGGTAACATGTATTAAGATTAAAGTTACTTCATTTGTATATGAACTTAAAAGCGAATATTCAATTTCAAGCCGAAGAGTTCACTAAATCTACTTTTGTAAAGCCAACAACTAACCACTTTTGCCACTAATTATAAATTATTGTTGTTAGTTAATTACTTATTTGAAGGTGGTTTTTTTTTCATATTATCCTCTAATGATATATATACTCATGAAATAATGTTTAAATTTTTGAAATTATAATTAGAGGACATTTTAAAAGGGAAAAAAAAAGTTACATTAATTTTTGTAAAAAAAAAAGGCTAGTGACTTATATTTAGCAATAAAGGAAATATATAGGACCATTAATTAAACTTTTTACAATTTTACCTTTACTCAACTCTTCAAATGATTCAAGATAATTAATAATCTTATATTAAAGTTAGATTAAAAACATAACAATTATTAAGAAAGAAAAAGGTAATTTAGTCAACTTATACTATAATCCCGACAAATAAGAGATTCCTGAATTTAATTTCTTACAAAATCTTGAAGGACGATTATTATTTTAATATAATAATAATGGACAGAGGGACGGGGTACCATGTGGTGTCCAAACATGATCATTATGGCTGGGTATGCATTCGGTGGGACTCATTAATTTTTTTTTTAATTTTTAAATTCTATTAAAAATTAAAAATATTCCAAATGTTGCATGAAGTAAGTCATTCAAATTTGTTAAATAGACAATTTAGTCCCATAACTTTTTTATTTTGATCCCGTAGGTTTATATATATATTTTTATCTTTTAAGGTCCCATAACTTTTTAATGATGACCAATTAAGTCTTTTAACTTTTTACCGACGATCAACTATATTAAAAAATGATATAAAGTTATGAGACATTAAAATATATATATATACATACGGATTTGCTAAGGTGCGTTCCGGAACGCGCCTTAACCCCAACCGTTACAGTAATGGAATTTTTGCTCCGCTTGGTTGGCTGCATGAGTACTGTAGCAAAAATTCCATTACGGTAACGGTTGGAACGTGCATTAAGGCGCTCTCAGCAAAACCATATATAAATATATGTATTTAAGATATGGATCTATATGATCAAAACAAAAAAGTTATAAGACTTAATTGGTAATCAGTAAAAAGTTATGAGACTTTAAATGATGAAAAAAAGAGATATGAAAATACATGGCCAAAATAAAAAAAAGTCTTGGGATCTTAAAAGATAAACACACACACACATATATATATATATATATATCTATATATATATATATATATGAAGCTACATGATTAAAACAAAAAAGTTATGAGACTAAATTAATCATTTTACCTTTAAATTTTTATGATGACAATATATTATATATATTTAAAGTGGATACACAAAATGAACAATGACATAACAAATTTAAAATCTTGCAGTTTCAAGCAATGATGCTATATATTAATATATATATATATATATATATATATATATAGTTATATTAATATATTAACGAAGAAAAAAAATCCAATGAACATAATATTTAATATTGAGTGAATATAATTTTTATATCCAACGAATGTAATCTTTCATATTTTTCAAAATATTGGTAATTTTTCAATATAGATATGTCATTTGATTTTTTTAAAAAAAACATATCATTAATTAACCATTACCGGGAAGGGTTACGTATTTTATCTAAAAAATAGTACTCCTTCCGTCATTATTTATAAGTCTTCAGCCACCATTTTTTCAAAATTAAAATATATTTTTTTTCTTAAAATGCCCATTTTTATGATTCTAATCAATTTAACAATAGTGACTAGAGAAAAAAGTTAGAAACATAAGTAATAAGGTAAAAAAAATCAAAATACCTAATAAACTAAAAATAATGATTTAGAATTAATGAAAAGGAAAATAGTTAAAATGACTTATAAATAGTGAACGAGGCAGTATACAATTCTACAAATAGGGTTGTCCAACCAACTCTCACAATGATTCAAAACAAAAACAAATACTCCTCCGTCAACTAAATATAAATCATTTGAGAAAACTTTTCTCGTCATTGAATATAAGTTATAGTTATTAATTTATTAAATATTTTACTTATATTTTTGATACTGTATTTACCTTTATCTTTTTCTTTTCCCTATATATTCTTTTTAGATTGATTAGAATATAAGTAGGAGTATTTTAAAGAAAAGAAATATATTATCTTAATTTTTTTTTTTAAATGATGGCTAGTTACTTATAAATAGTGATGAAGAGAGTATCTTTTAACTTTCTTCTTGATCTTTTTATATTTTTAGAGGCAAAAATGTCACAATATTCTTCTTGTAAAAGAATTTAATTTAATTTATGTTATATTACTTTGATTCGTTGAAAGTTTTAAATATTTTAATACTATATATATATTAGGAAAAACAAACACACATTACGTAGATAATAAAAGCTAGTTAATAATTCTAGCGTCTAAAATTAAATGTCTCATTTTTTATTTTGAGTTGTCCGAAATTGAATGTTTTATTTCCTAATTAGTTAAGTTTTTAATTAAAAAAAAAAGTAACATTACAAAGTTAAAATTAACTAATCAACTTTTTTCTTAATATGCATAATATTATTTGTATGGATGGCTGGACCAAAACTGCCTCCAAAACATACAAACACATGAACAAACAAAAGAGACTGAGAATTATTACGGCCAAGCACCAAAACACATATAGGCGTGTCCTAAAATTTTTCAAAAACCCACGAACAACGTCCGACCAGAAAGATTAGCCAGCAGTGCCTTTTTTCCTGATCCCATCTCCATAATTATTACTCTTCCGTCATTAAATACAAGTTATTAATCATCATTTTATAAAAAATTAAGATAATTTTTTTCTCTTAAAATATCCTTTCTATCCTCCTTTCAAAAATTTGAACATCAATTTACTATGCATCATTAGAGGAGTAATATAGAAAAAATAGATTCAAATCCTTATTTTAGTAATTTGTATGTTTTGGCAAGAAACAAAGTACGAATCACAGGTTGACGTACATATGATTCGCAGTATGCCCGCTACTGCATGCTTGATCGATCGCTCCCCATTATTATTCTGTATAAAGTAGTACAGACTTTACATTGCACACGGGTTTTTTAATTTGGACAAAATCGTACAGAATAAATAAATAAATCTTCACGGAATTTTCTTGGGGGACCAATCCGTCGGGAAAAGAAAAAGAGAAGAAGTAAAGCATCCATCTAATCCAGAATAGACCTTTTCTTTTGGCTAATTGTCTGAGTTTGACCAGCATATAACATATACGTTTATATTTATAAGAGCAACAAAACCCTATGATTATATAGCCTAATCATTTGTGGGAATTGTTTTGTTTTGTTTATAAGCAGGAAATGGCCGAAAGAAACGCAATACCGATCGCAGCTCGATTCTTGTCGGTGGCCCCCGCGCACATACGGCTGCATTTTTCTCCGTTTATACTTGATATAGAAATTGAACCGAAGGAAATTAAATTTACCTACTGGAGAATGCCCGCTTAATGCACGAGATTAGATGGGGAGGTTATTTTTTATTTGTTCTTTCTCAATTTTTTTTTCTTTTTACATTTCATAAAATTTTGTTTTAAATTAAAACAATAGAAGAAAAAAGGATTTGATGGGTGATTTTTGTAAAGTAATAATGAATTAAAAAGAATTAATTATTAATAGCATTTTATGTAGTACCCCCTTCATATAGGAATTAATAGAAATATAGAAATAAAAATTACATAAATAAAATCTATCTAAACTACCAAATCATCCATCTGACAATTTACCTAAGCAGACATTTGGTATAATATTTTAAGATAATATTTATCTATTTACATATATTTTATGAGAGAATAATTTGTTAATTTGAGATAACGTTGGATACTTATTAGAGTTTCGCAAATATCTCGTTCATCATAAAAATGAATCAAGATGCATAGGTAATTAATTTGTTAGAAGGGATGAAAAGTTGAATGGATTGATTCCTTAAAAAACGTTGACTAATTAAATTTTAACAAATCAAGCGGTAGAAATAAAGGAATTTACGTGTTCTTTTCAATTCATTAATAGTTTAAATATTTAAATTTAAAATATTTTAGAGAAAGTTGTGCAAAATAAGTTTAATCAAGAAAAATATTTTATTGGAAGTTCAACACCAGAAGAAAAAATCTTACTTATTGACCCAAAAATAATGCTTGTGGAGGGATTCGATATCTCTAGCGAAGAAAGTTTACTCATAGATCAAGTGATTTTGTCCATGAAACTATTATTCCTATAGTTAAAAAAAATGCCTGTTATCATCAAGAGAAAGATTCATAAAAAAAGTGAGTATATATCTATATATATAGAGAGAGAGGGCTCGGTCTCATTGATGTAAAGAAATGAGTAATTTTTTAAGAGTTAAATGTTTATTGATGGAAAAATAAAAAATGAAAAGTTAATTGTCTGAAACATGAAAAGTTGAAAAAGTGAGGTTTAATAGATTTGTACACGTATAAGGGGATGAAAAAATAATTATCCTTTTGAATTTTTATTTAATATTTTAAATTTAAAAAATAATATTGATGGATGAAACGGGTACAATCCGGATAAGTCTACAATCCGGATAAGTCAACATAGACGGATAGGGCTCGGATGAAAATCAATCCCAAGTGGGCCAAAGTGCCCATGCCCTCAATACCAGAAAACCAAACTCACTAAGTCAATGAGGAAAGGTGGGAAAGGTGGGTAGCAACCTGCTACTATCGACCCCTCAAATCATCGACTTAGAGGTTACCAACCTTCTGAATGAGCTCGAGAGAGGTACAGCCAAAGCTCGGCTCACGACCTAATAACTCCCAACTTGTTTCATAAATCTTCCATGCCATGACCAAAGGTGCACAACTTCTAATCACTCCCATGAGTCAAGGACTACTCGGCGCGACCTCACTAGAAGAGATGTTGAAGACACTCAACATCCACCGGGATATCATGAAGTTGATCTGAAAGTCGGTTAATGAGCTCATAACTCTCAAAAAGAGATATGAATGGCAAGATCTCTCGTCCTAAGGAAACTCCATGATTCTAGGAGGAATTGGAGAGATTCATCGAAATCTCACAATTATCCTAATTACCTACAATTACGTAATGCAGGGCGGCAATCCAGGAGGTAACAGACTTTCTTTTTTCACTACTTAATCAAAACACACAATCAGTCTAAGGACAGAGGACTAAGGAGCTCTGAACAACTCTTAGAGAATAGTCTTTACCTTCAACTATCTCTCTCAGAACACTAACTTAGGCATCGGAGCTCTTCCCCGGGTAACAGCCTCCTCCGGTGACCTTTTTTCTCATTTTCTCAGGCTGGTGACCACAGGGTTCCATTAGGATCTGTGGGGTGACTCAGAGTCCATTTTCGACCCCATCACTTCTAGCGTCATCCGTGGGGACCTTGAAACAAAAAGCCCAGCCCTTTTTTCCCTACAAACAAATAAAAACAATCCTAATGGCTCAGTCTTAGCAATCACGTGTTCAACCGCCACTCTGTGGCAGGCCACTTGCTAGAACGCAATTGCACACTGGAGAAACAGTGCTCAAGATGCCATCTTCGGGGCAGGCCGCTGTCAATACTAATCCGTCGCCTAGCGCACAGCAGGATCACTAGGAGCCGGCATCATCTAGTCTGTTCCAGAGGATCTCGTTCAACCCTCTGCCTGTGCAAGAAAGGCTGCAAGATATACTCAGGTGGAACAGGTAAAGTTCCAGTCCAACTTGATGTTGCTCATCATGAATTGCCAAGGAAGGAAGAAACAAGGGAACCTACTCCTGCAAGTTCCTTTAAATAGCCTGATCCTACTTCAGCAAATCCTGCTTCACAATTGATGGTGTCTTATAAAGTAGATGATGTTCAAATAGTTTCCGATAGCTCAAATGATGATTCTATGTATGAAGTATCCTCAAGAAGCACTTCTGAAAGTGCAGACCCAGGAGATAAGAAGATGAACGTTTCAGGGATTTTTATAACTATCCTAGGTCCCTCAGGATCCACAACATATGTTGAATGGAGCGGAGAATGTTCTCTACGAGGGTAGTGCCTTCACACAGTTTGGACCCGACGGTATCAGAGCTAGAACGGAACGTTTTGGTGTTTGCAAAATTTTCTTTTGCAGGGGGGAAGAATTAGGGATTTTAGATTTCTTGGGTTGATAGAGAAAGAGTAGGGAGATTTTTCGTTTCAACCATGGAAAACACTTGTTTAAGTTCCAGTTCTCAATTTGTACAAATTTCCAGTTCCTTATCTTTACCTAAGCACAGTTTACATTCTGCAAATGTAGGTAGTCTTGTTGAGTTCACTACCATTCCAGAGTCAGTATCAGTAGAAGAAGCAGTCTCTCTTCTGATGAGTCCATATAATATATATAAAAAGAGAGGATCCTTTACTCCAAGTATCAAGTCAACCAGACAGCTGCTCAAATCAACCATCCCAAGGACGAAGGAATATGTTCAGTCCTCAAAGCTGGACTAGTGAGACATTCCGTTCTCTATGAAGCAATAGTATATTACCCTTAATACACTACCAGAGATGGTGGCACAATGGAGGATCGAATGGTACACACACCTTCACATTGGTGGAGTCAAACTAGTTCTAACATACGGTGACAGAAAGGGCCATCCAGTCTCTATTCGCATCACACTCCTCGACTCGGGACTATTATCCAACGAGCAAGCGGTCATCGAAATTGTGATCACAACACTAAATTCTGGAAGTGTGTTCACACGTTGTTCCCAAATTATGCGATATTCATCCAAGACCAGAATTTGTGCACAGGCCTAAAGGTGTAACTCCAATTCACCGAGATATTTCTCGCCCCTTCATCAATAATGGAGACATTACATCATCAAATGGTGTACAAATTGCAAAACCATGCCCTGGATCTACAGAACAACGGATCTCCAGAAGCATTGATGATTCTAGCGGATTCTTCGGAGGCTCCCATGTTGATCGAGATTCTCAGACAGATCAAGAGAGTAGATCTTGAAAAACTCATACCTGTTGACTGGATCACAAATTATGAGAATATACATCAACAACAGGAACCAGTTCAGGCTACTCTTTCAGCCTTCAGAAGGCTACCTAACAGAAGAGTAAAGACACCTTTTAAGATTCCTTCGAAAGAGGAGTATGATTAGATTTTTACTCAATTGATGCTCACTCCATATGATAAGTCGAATGCTAGAATGCTAAAAAGATGTCAGGTGTCCTCTTTCAGCTATCAAATGGAACCCAGCTATACATCTCATATGAACGGTCATTTCTTATGGGATGTCTCTGGTTCAGGACTTTGTGACCCAGAGTGCTCTTGCGAGGAGGATTCCTTTGAAGATGATCATGAGGCCCCCAGAAGACGACGACAATCTAAGAAGAAGATTGGCGGATGTTCATCCAGACGTCCTCCAAATGATGATGATGATGGCAAGCCTACGGCAATGCCAGCTCCTAAGCCCTTCATTAGCGTCTTAGATTTCTACCGGCCTTATCCTAAGGCATCAACTTCATTGCCCATGAATAAAGAAAGCCCTCCATCTGTGATATCTGTTTTACCCTATATCAAGGAGATTTTGAAGAACACGATGGACTACTATGAGCCATCTCTTTATTTTAAGCAAGTAGAGAGGGGAAAGAAGACGATGGATTACTATGAGCCATTTCCCTATTGCAGGCAGACAGAAAATATCACACCAGTTGAGCCAACACCAATTCCATGCATGACGAACAAGCCCACAATGAGTTCATATACTTTTGATTTCCCACCTTTGGAAAGGAGAATAAACAAGGTTGAAAAACGAGCATCCAGACCTTATATTTAACGAAAATTTAGTTGATGAGTGCGGAAGAGAAATTCCACTGAACCAGCTAGAAGAAGTTCTCAATTGGCAGACGGATAACGCCGTTGCCCAGAATCGCATGTCAACCAGAATTGAAGACGAAGTCAATCAAGTTGAAAAGAAGATTGACTTTGTGGAGAAGAAATACCATAAGATGCTAGATAGACATAATGCCCTTGATCGTCGATAACACAACTTATGCCGATGGAGTCCTATGGGTCCCAACCATGATCCAAGCAGACAACCGAGAAATCACCGAGATGATGGGCTGGATGGTCCCTTGGAACTTACCATGAAATTCTTTGCCCAGGGGGGGGGGGCATGGACCTGAGAGTAGAAATCTCCCTACTCAATTACAGTACGAAAATCTAGGTCAAAGACACCTGGGTTGTCCCGGAAGGAGATAGACAAGCTGCTGCCGAGTGTCACCTAGTTGAGGGTAACGAAGAAAGCTCACCAGGGGTCATGCACGAGAAATTCATCAACCTACCAAATGAGGATGATCACCTCCGAATCTAGGTGGCAAGAAGAGGAGAGAAAGTCATCCTCAATCCCAAATTCCCTGAAAAAGGTACAAAGATTCTCTTACCTCCAAGGATCAAAAGGAAACTAGTGGATTCCCTTGAAGAAAACTTGAAGGTCTTTGTCTGGCAACCTAGCGACCTCAAGGTGGTCGACCAAGAGATTGTTGAACATCAGGTCGGGCTCAAGCCAGGAGTCAAACCGGTGAAACAAAAGAAGAGGACCTTCGCTCCCGAGTGCAATGAGGTCATAGGTCGGGAAGTCCAAGCCCTTCTCGATGTTGGGATTCTGAAGGAAGTAGTATACCCTAAATGGCTGGCCAACCTGGTTGTGGTCCCAAAGAAGGAAGGGACATGGCGGATGTGCGTGAACTTCACCACACTCAACAGGTATTGCTAGAAAGAATCCTACCTCTTTCCAAACATAGATCAGATGGTAGACTAAACGACCGGATACTAGTGGGTATGCTTTCTGGATTTTTACAAAGGGTACCATCAAATCCCGATAGCCATTGAGGTCATGGATAAGACCTCTTTCATCACAGAGGTCGGGATCTATTACTACACCAAGATGCCCTTCCGCCTAAAAAATGCTGGAGCCGAATTCCAGCGAGCAATGCACAAGGTTTTCAAGAAACAGCTCAGAAGCTTAATCCGGAGAAGATTTCATAAAGGACATCAGGGAAACATTTCAGACCCTGAAAGTTGCTCACATGAAGCTGAATCCAGAGAAATGCACCTTCGGAGTTCCAGTAGGCAAATTCTTTGGTTTCATGATCTTAGAGAGAGGCATTGATGCCAACCCAAACAAGATCAAAGCTTTGCTAGATATGGAGCCTCCCAGAAACCTCAAGGAGGTATAGAGAATAGAAGGAAAAATGGCGGCACTAGGGCGCTTCATTGGTTAAATGACGGACAAAGGGGAGAAATTCTATGACACCATAAAGTTGCCGAAGGACTTCCAGTGGACAGAAGACTGCCAGACTGCGTTTGTCATAGTGAAGGACTTCCTAGGAAAACCTCCTCAGCTTGTCTCTCCGAGATTGGGTGAGGAAATTTGCATGCACCTAACTGTGACTGAGAAGGTAGTCAGCTCAGTCCTATTGGTAAAAAGGTCAGGAAAACCATTCCCTATCTACTATGTTAGTCATTTGCTCTGAGGTCCAGAGACTAGATACTCGGACCTCAAGAAGTTCTTGTACCTCATCATTATTACTTCAAGGAAACTAAAGTCCTATTTTGAAGCTTACATTATAATAGTCTTGACCAATTTACCATTGAAGCAAGCTCTGGCGAAGCTTGAACTCTTAGGCAGAACGATGAAGTGGTCCCTCGAGCTCTCAGGTGTCAAATCAATTTTAAGCCAAGGAAGGCCATCAAAGCTTAAGCCCTTTCAGCCTTGGTAAAAGAATGTACCAGAGTTCCACTAGAGCTCACAAGCACTTGTGAAGACAGTATCTGGAACATGTACATAGATGGTTAGGAGAAAGAAAATTTATGTACGGGAATTCTACTGATTAGCCCGGAGGGAGTGAGAATCCCTTACTCTGTGAAGCACAACTTCCAAACTTTGAACAATGAATCCGATTATGAAGCTCTCTTATCAGGTCCAAGACTTATAAGAGATCTCAAAGTGCAAAAGCTACATGCCAAAACAGATTCACAGATCATAGCCAGCCAAGTTTTTGGGGAATACGAGACGAGAGAAGATAACCTGATCAAATATCTCAGAAGAGTAAGGGCTATGGTGTCCAAGCTTGACTACTTCCTGATCGAGCAAATTCCTAAAGAGCAAAATTCAGAAGCAGACACACTATCCAAAGTATACCGAGTGGTAATTGGAACGAACGCCGAGTTGCTCGTGGAACAGTTGCACTTTCCCAGCATAGCTCAAGAGGAGAATCTGGTTGTTGAGGATCAAGAAGACTGGAGGTATCTAATCTACAAGTACCTCAAACATGGCAACCTCCAGCAAGATACAAAAGAAGCTCGCCAAGTGCGGAGATGGGCACCTCGCTACATCCTAATAGGAGATGACGAAGTATACAGAAGACCATACAAGTTGCCCATGCTCAAATGCTTAAGCAAGGGAGAAGGATAGCATGTCATTGAAGAGGTACACAGCGGAATATGTGGATCACATATAGGAGCTAAAACCGCTGCCAAGAAAATCCTAAGAATAGGATATTATTAGCCCCCAATGGTTTTAGACAGTGAGGAGATCATATAGAAGAAAGCGAGGTACCAATTGCACGGAAACAAATCAAACCTTTCCCCCACTAAGTACCAATCGATCAACACATCAGTACCTTTTGATATATGGGGCATTGATAGTCTGGGGCCCTTCCCGAAATTTGTGGGGGGTATAAAGTTCCTCATAGTTGCTGTGGAGTATTTCACCCGATAGGTTGAAGTAGAATCCATGACAATAATCTCGTCACCAAAATTCCAGTCATTTGTATGGAGGAACATTGTTTGTAGGTTTGGCATTCCTCTAGCTATCATATTCGACAATGGGTGACAATTCATTGGAGACCCATTCAAGTCCTTTAGCGAAAATCTCAACATTTAACAAAGACTGACCTCTGTAGCTCATCCCCAAGCTAATGGCTTGGCGGAGGTCACAAACAGGACCATCTTGGAAGGACTCAATAAGAGACTCACCGAGCTCAAGAAAAAGGTTGAAAGGCTGACTGGCCAGACGAAATCCCAAGTATACTATGGGCATACAGAACCACACCAAGAAAAGCTACTGGAGAAATGCCATTTGGTTTGTGTTTTGGAGAAGTGGCGATAATGCCAATTGAGGTTGGAATGACCTCTTTAAGATTGATCGAATACAATTCAGTCTTAAACGAGGGGAGAGAAGGGCAAACCTTGACCTCCTCGAAGAGGTCAGGAACAAAGCAATGGAAGATAATAAAACTTACAAAAGGCAGGTAGCAAAATTTTTCAACAAAAGAGTGAAAGGAAGACATTTTACGATGGGAGAAATGGTACTCAAGAGATCAGATGTCGGTAAGCAAGGACAACTGACCAAGCTGCAAGAAAGCTGGGAAGGACCTTACATAGTCCAAGAGGTACACCAAGGAAGAAGCTACAAGCTCACTGACCTTGAAGGAAGGCAATTCCTAAGGCCTTGGAATGCTTGAGACTTGAAAAAGTTCTAAGTTTAAGGGCCATCTAAAACATTGTAGACCTCGCGGATCCATCAATTAAGCTCAGAAATATCAGTCAAGAGAACCTCGCCCAATACCATGGCAACCTCAACAGTTCAGAATCAACAAAGAACTGTTTTACAGCTAAGTTTTTTTAGGCTTAGTTTTTTAAGGTTTGTATGGATATTGTGCTAGTTTCGCCTATATTATTTGCTATTGTGCCAAAATAAATCTAAATACATTGGACAATTGGGAAAAAATTGCAAATATGAAGCAATTGTATGAAAAAAAGGAAGAAAAAATAGAAGGCTACAAACAGACCTCTGCAGAATATTCATTGTACTCTCAAAAAATAAAGAGGCAAAAATCCTAAAACAAGAAGAACCCCGAGACTACTTTCGGGAATGTCGCATAAGGGGCACATCATCCTCATCCTCCTTTCCCCCAGTTGGGATGCTGGTTGGGACAAAGCCACTCAGAGGAGTTGCAGGGTTGCTCGGACTGACTACACCTGAAGTTCCTGTTAAACAAGCCAACAACATGGTCGGATAAAGTATCTTTGGGAGCAACCAGGAAGGTTGGGATAAGGTCCAATACCTTCCCCCAAATAATCATACACAAGCTGAGGAAACATCTTGTCAAAAGCATTTGTGCCCAAGAACAAGGGAATACTTTCAGGAGAAACCAGAGCTCAAGGGGTGATATCCAGGATCTCCTCAAATTCAGGGGTAGCCTCAACAAGAGTTTTCCCCTTCTGCGTTGAGCCTTCATCAGCCTGACCAACCTGGGTCAGGATCTCAACAGCAACTACCTCTTCAAGGGAAGTCTGCTTTTGGTTTTCCTACTGATAGTGGAGAGGAACGGCCAACTCCGGACGATATAGTCTTCATCCCCGAATTGAGCCCTTTAAGGTCATCAACCACCTCGGCATATAGAGAGATCAATTGGGGCCTCAGCAAAGACTGCATGTACTTCTAGAAAGCAGGGACTTCCTCTAGCCTTTCCAACACCAAGCTGCCTTCCTTATCGCAGAGCCCCTGGAGTTCATCCAACTTGGCCTCGAGCCTTTTGATATGCTCCTCTTACTCGGTTGGTTTTTTCTCAGCCGCATCCAGAACCTTGGAGATAGCGTCTTTGGCAGCCTTAGCTTCTACTATATCCGTCTGGCATGAGACAAGAAGTTGTTTGGAATGTTCAACGGAAGCCTTGGATGATTCAGCAGAGGTAGTGGAATTGACAACCTCTTTCTCCAAGCGAACTTTAGCATCTTGCAGCTCAGAAAGCAAGGAAGCAAACTCTTTATCTTTTTTGGCCCTCACAGCCTCCCTTCTCAGCCGCTCGCCAAAAACAACATGGCCCTGCAAAGGAAGAAGGAAAGACGTCAAATAGCATACTCAGAATAAAACAAAGTCAACCATAGGAAGACAGAAAGGTTGCGAATAGCTCACTGCGGCAAGAAAGAAGGCACCAAACCTGTCAATAAGTTGTCGGTAAATTTCCCGATCAATTGATGGAGTGCAATCCATAAAAAAGGATTAAGTGTGGGGCCATTGCGACAAAGAGTTCGATGCTTCCATGGCAAGATCAGGGACCCACCTTGTAGTTGCCTCATTGGTGCGAGAGGCCAAGGCAGCACCTCTCAGCTTCTTAAAAGTCTCAGAGACCTCTTCCATGGCACACCCTGGGAATGATGGTTGAGACTTGAAGGTCGCCAAGGCCTTTCCTTTCCTAGAAGGGCTGGGAGCAATCTTCTTCACAGGCTGGGAAGAGGGAGAAGACGAGGAAGTCGAAATTTTAATGGGTCTATCGGAAGGCCCTATCCCAGCAGCAGTTGAATCTCTTTTGGAGGCCCCTTGAACCCTCTAAGCTGCCGCAACCCTTCCCCTACCCTAGGAAATGGGAATCCTGCCAGTAGAGGCACAGGCAGAGGAGGAACCAGCTGGGCCCCGACCTCTACCTCTAGAGGCTTGAGAGGGTCTAGAAGCGCGAAGTCACTCTGATGCCTTTATTACTGCAAGAAACAAGAAAGAAAACTGTTAAAGCTATGATAATAAGAGCCAAAGTTTAGTAAACACAAGGAGATTTCCTACCAAAGAAGATATCCCAACAGTTTCTCTAGGGGAAGGGAGGTCACGCTCTGCCGGTTCTCTTAACCCAGCAGAGTGAAGAAAGACCTTAGGCCAAACTGGGGCGACGCACCCAAACTTAGCCTTGCTAGAACTGACCAGATCCAAAAGGAAGTCCCTATGCTCGGCCTGATCAATGGATAGGTCAGGAATCTCATTGAAAAATGAGCTACCTGTCCAGTTCCAATTTGGATAAGCCTTGAAACAAACTAAATGGTTAGGAAAGCGAGCGAAGAAGAAAGAGGATTTCCACTCCTCAACAGAAGATTGGAAAGGGCCAACTAGCTTGTGCCGAGGAGAAAACTGAAGATACCCTTTAGTGCCTTTGGACGCTAAGGAGGCCCCCAACCTATAAAAGCATCTGAAAAGCTCCAAAGAGACTGGAACTCGATAAAGATAACAGGTTGCGATGAAAGCAACCATTGTCCGAAGAGCTGTCCGAAGAGAGTTGGGTACAAGTTGAGCTAAGGAAAAGCTCCAAAAGAAGGCAAGGTCAAAAAATAAGGGATGAATGTGAGGTAGGAGAACCCCTCCCCTGAGGCTAGAAGTGTAAAGGACTATGTGTTCGTCACGCTTACTGAAGGCAAGCTTATGCTCTTTGGCGGCAACAATTTCACCTTTCCCTATTCCGAACTCACCGCAGAGCTCAAAAACTTGACCGGGGTTCAATGAAGAAGATAGAGAATATGCTTCTATTTCGGAGAGCTCAAAGGTTTCAGTTTTTACCAAGGGAGCTCCAGTAAACACCGAAAAAAAATAAAAAACCCCATTTTCCAAATAGACCGAGGAAGAAGAAGGTGTTGTCTCTCCAGTTTGGAGAGAGAGGGTACTAGATACAGAAGACGAAGAGGGGGACGCAGTCGACATATCAGAGAGAGAAAAAAGGAACAAATTTTTCAAAAGAGAAAGAAAAAGGAAGGACGATCCTAAGAAAGCCGAATGCCCGGAGGAAGAGGAGAAAAGAACTAAGCAAAAAGCTCTATAAAATAATTTCCCAACAAATGGAGGTTCAAGTAAATCCCAAATTTGAAGGCATTCAAGTTATAATGAATAAGGAAACTTTGGATTTACTGAAACGGGTCAATCTCCCTAAATTTGAAGCTGGTCGTCGGTCCAGAACCCAAAAACGCTTCGTTTTCTCTTAAAATAAAGCGGTTCGTTTCTTCAAGTTTGAAACTTGTCAGATACTGCTAAAAGTAAAGCGGGGCGACTTTCTAATCCAGACCACCCGACAGTTTCCCAAAACAAAGAGAACACTTCTTCTCTCCAAAAATTGCTGTTATGAGAAAATACCACAACTTTTCAAAGGGCCGCAACCTCAAGATGGTAGCTCTCAATACTTGAAGGTCTGGGTCAAGAGCGGTTGCAAGAAAATAGTTCGATTTTTCAAAGGTCGCATCCTGTAGGTGGCTACTCATAATGCCTGAAGGATAGCCCCACGGCTTGAAGATGGTAACTCTGAATACCTAAAAGTTAGGCCCCTGACCTGGAGATGGCAACTCTAAATACCTGAAGCTTAGGCCCCCGACCTCAAGATGGCAATCTTTAATGCCTGAAGGTCAGACTTGTGATTTGGAGATGGTAATTCTTAATATCTGAAAGTCAGATTGGCGAGTCCCAAGGTTCGAGTGGGCAGGGACATCCTACCACCGACCTCCCTGGTCACTGACCTCCAGATGAGCACAACAAAGGCTTCACCAAACCATGACCTAATACCTTGTGAAACCCAAACTTGCTCATGTGCAGCGACCAAGTGTGAGCAATTTTGCTTGAGGTCGAAAAATAATTAGCCAGCTTGCAGCTCTCAATTAGAGACTCAAATGGAAAGGTACCCCCAAAACTAGTCGTTACTAGGAATCGGCAGACCCTTTAACGGCTGCAGCTTAAAGATGGTAATTTAGGCACCAACGACCTCTGAGCTCGCTGGGCCTAAAGGGGGGTAATGATGGGTGAAACGGGTACAACCCGTATAAGTCAACGTAGACGGGCAAGACCCGGAAGAAATTCAACCCCAAATGGGCCAAAGATCCCTTGGCCAAAATACCAGAAAGCCAGACTCACTGAGTCAATGAGGAAAGATGGGCAGCGACCTGCTACCATCGACCTCCTAAATGAGCATGAGAGATTTACAGCCAGAGCTCGGCTCACGACTAGGTAACTCACTACGCATCTCATAAATCTTCCATGCCACGACCAAAAGTGCATGACTCCTAATTACTCCCCCGAGTCAAGGACCATTTGGCGCGGCCTCACCAGAAGAGATGTTCGAGACACTTAACATCCATGGGGAGGTCACAAAGTTGGTCTGAAGGTCTGTTAGTGAGCTTGTAGTTCTCAAGCAGAGACGTGAATGGCAAGATCTCTCATCCTAGGGAAACTCCATGATTTTAGGAGCACTTGGAGGGATTCAATGAAATCTTACAATTATCCTAATTACCTATAGTTATGTAATGTAGGGCAGCAATCCAGGAGGTAACATACTTTCTCTCTTTCATTACTTAATCAAAACACACAATCAATCTAAGGACAGAGGGCCAAGGACCTTTGAACAAATTTCAGAGAACAGTCTTTACCTTCAACTAGCTCTCTTAAAACACTAACTTAGGCATCAGAGGTCTTCCCTGGGCAACAGCCCTTTTCGGTGACCCTTTTTTTCATTTTCTTGAGCTGCTGACCACGGAATTCTATTAGGATCTGTGGGGTGACGCGGAGTCCATTTTCGACCCCATCAAATATGACATAATTGTTACCATTTTTGACAAAATAATTATATAAATATGAATAACTTCATAAAATATATTACAAACATTTTTGCTTATTGCATTTAAAATAAAATTAATTCGAAATGTAATATACATAATTACCTTTTAAATTTATTATTGTATCTATGACATATAGCTTAATGAAACATCAAAGAAAGTATAATAATAATAATAATAATGAAGTTTTTTCATAGTTTGGAGCTTACTTTGCATATGAAATGACATGTTGGAATATTGTAGTAATCTGTTATACTTACTGACTTGTGGTTTGATTTATTTCATTTTGAACACAATAATATTAATTCTTTTGTCAATTTTTGTTGGGTTGGAGTTTTCCAAAGTATACCCCAAATAAGATTCTAATTTCCATGTATAGAAGAAGTCTACATGAATTAGAATCAAGATTTTAGTTGATGTTAATGTCTCTCATCTATTAGGAATAGGATAAAATGAGGTTTGGATTACTATTATTGTAAAGTGTGCCAAAATTGCTAGGGTTGTGCACGCCTGGGCAATCCATGCTTGGTGTCTTCCTATGTTAAAGGATGGAGGTGATTTCCTTCCTTTAAGGATGAGGATATTTCCTTCTTTTGAGGATAGTGGGAGGGCTTGTAATTTTATCCATGCAAAAAATTACATAATGAAGTTGCGTTGTGTTGTGGATGTAGGTCTTGTTGAAAGACCAACCTACAATAAATTCTTGTTGCGACTTAGTTTATTCCTTTTTCTCATTTTAGTATTTGTTGTTTTCAATGTCTATTTCCCAACTCACAAGTATTATTAGAGTTAGGTTCCCAGTTAGTCGATTGGTGTCGAGTCAAAGTTCCCGAAGTTCTCAGGTTGATTGGTATAGAGGCAATTTTATAATGCAGCAGAATAGTTAAACTAATTGGTGTTGAGTCAAAGTTCTCAAGTTGATCTGGCAGAGACAATCCTATAACTGTCAGAAGAGAGGTATGCTCATGATTTCCTTTGAAATACAAATTCACCAGGTTGCTCCAAGTCATCTAAGTTATGTAATGAAAATATGGTGAGATATCCAAGTTTGATTTAAGAAAAGAGATTGAAGTTCTATGCTAATATATATACATACATACATATATATATATATATACATATATACATATATTTATATGAGATATCAAAATTGATGATAATTGTTTCTAGCTTAGAGAGAAGATGTCAAAGGATAAGGTTTGAACCTAAAAGAGGAGAACGTCTTTATCATCCTTATATTAGTAAAAGGTCAACTAGTCATTAAGGCATCAGAGAGATGGATCTAGACAAGTAAGGCATGATGAAATTGTTGTAGAAGATAAGACAGTGACCATAAAAGAGATGTTGCATGAGAAGATTCAAATAATCGATGTTATGACAAAGTAGAGATTTGTGCGATTTTGGAAACAGGGAGGGAATTGTTGAGTTTGAAAAGCTGAACCACTAATATAGCCACCAAACTTATCTTTTTCTTTTTTTAGTATGACCATCAAATTTGGCTATACTAGTGGTTTAAGTGTTCAATCTCGCAAATTCAATGGCTAAATTTTAAGTTTGATAGTCAAACTGGGGAGAAAAAAACAAAAAAGACGTGTTTAGTGGCTACATTAATGTTTTAGCTAGAATTGGAATTTTAGTTGATGTCAATCTCCCACATCGATTAAATTTCTCAATTTAGTCATTGAACATTTAAACCATTATACAATTTTTCAACTGATTATTGGTTTAGCCAATTTGAAGGTTTTCCAAAGTAGAAGTATCATGAATTAAAATTTTAATTAGGAATAGGAGAAAAGGAGGTTTGAGTTAATATAAATATCTTATCCCTCAATATTGTAAAGTGTGCCAAAAAGAGGCTACAATGGAAATGAGAACAGCTATCCGGAAAGGCCAAAAAGAGGTTTGATAAATTAATCTTGGAAACGCAAAGGCAAACAACTACATGAAAACTCAAAAAATACAAAGCAAAAGACATCAGCCAATTGGAACCCTTCAAAAATTAAATAAGGGCAACCCCTACATACTGATATGATCTCTTACTCTCCTTCATTCATGAATTCTATCAGCTAGTGATTTGAGATGGTCCACAAATAAATTTTAAAATATTTGTTTTATATATATATGTATATATATATATATATATATATATATATTTATTTATTTATAGGAGGAATGTTGTAATGGTTGATGGAGCTCAAATTATAGTGGGCTATTGTGCATAATTCACATGGTCAATTCTATGTAATTAGACATAGGGTTTATTTGGGTCCTGCATTTAAAGTATATTTGCTCAATCAGTGATGGGTTGTTGGTAGTCAGCGTGGATTGTTTATGTGGTTGTATGGGTCGTTGTTAGCCTGTTTAGGTTGTTTATGTATATCTGGGTTGTTTATGTTATGTTATGGATTGATGGTAATCTGCATGTGTTGTTTCTGATGTGATCTAAATTGTTTAAGTGGTATTATGGGTTGTTTATGTAGTGTTATGAGATGTATTTATGTAATTATATGAGTTGTTGCTTATGTAGTTATATAGGTTCTTGGTAGTCTGTGTGTTTTATTTATGTGGTGTTATGAGTTGTCGTTAGCCTGTATGAGTTGTTTATGTATACCTTGGTTGTTTTTATAGTGACATCAGTTTGTTTAAGTGGCGTTATAGATTGATTATGTAGCGATATGAGTTGTTATTTATGTAGTTATATGGATTCCTGGTAGTCTGCATAGGTTGTTTATGTGATGTTATAGTTATAGTTAACTTGTATAGGTTGTTTATGTAGTGATATGAGTTGTTTAAGTGGTGTTTATGTAGTATTACGACTTGTTGTTTACATAATGATATGGGTTGTTGATAGTTTGTATGAATTGTTTTTGAGGTTACATGGATTGTTTATGTAATGTTAGGAATTATTTCTAAATGATAGTACTCATGATGTCATATACAATTTTGGGCACTTGATGCAATTCCCTGTTTGCAAGATTTTGCATCTATTTTGGAAGCTCCATTGGTCTAGTGTGTAGACAAATAATTTTCAATTTTTTTGTACAATTCTAGAAGACAAAATCTTCAAGTATCTGCAAGTAGTTGGAAGATGAAGAAAAAGTAAATATTTGATTTTATGCATTATGCAATAATTTATGCAACATGTGCACTCAAATGAACTTAACTGATTGATATTTGTCATTGTAGTTGGTAAGCTAGTGATTATTGGATTGGGATTGAGGAGGATGGAATGGTTGGATGAGTCATCACTGAGTGGTCATGTTGGAATTGATATGGTTCCTCACGATCAGCTACTCAATGACGATGACCCCAACAAGGATAGGCAAGGACAAGGATAAGAGTAAGCAGTGGGCCATGATAAAAGGCCATCAATTGCTAGCCTTTTTTATGGAAAAAGATGAAAATTTACTCATCATAACCCAAGAAAGATGGAATTCTTCAAATGATAGAAACACAACCCGTGTGTTGACTCGTTGTTGTGGTACACGTGCATTACATCTCTCCTGATGCTTGGATTGTCATCAGAAACAAAGATCAGGCCATTAGGACATCCAATTGCATCTTGGAGTTTATAAAGCAACCAAGACCATAAATTGAAATCTTCCAACTGCGAATGCCAACGGGTATATATGGTCATCAAAGAACAATTGATGAAACAATTAGTAAACACCAACATAAATGAGTTGTTTTGACTCTTGGTGGATTATTTTGGATTTATATAGGTTGTTTTGACCTTTTATGTGTTGTTCTATATGAGTTGTTTTGACTTTTGATGGGTTGTTCTAGATCTATATAGGTTATTTTACCCATATATAATAATTCCCCATGTTGCCCCAAGTCATTTAAGTTATAAAGTGAAAATATGGTGATCCCATAACCTCCTATATCCAAGTTCGATTTAAGGGAGAAGATTTCACTTTTGATGCTTGTTTTGATATGAGAGATCAACGGGAGGAGATACCAAAACTAATGATAATTATTTCAAGCTTAGAGAGAAGATGCCAAAGAATGAGGTTTAGGCCTAAGGAGGAGAAAAGGAAGTTGGATCAAAGTCTTTGTCATCCTTATATTAGCGAAAGGTCGACTAGTCTTGAGACCTTTAGAAGGTTAGATGTAGACAAGTCATTCCATGAAGAATTGTTGCAGAAGACAAGACGATGACCATAAAAGAGACATTGCATGGGAAGATTCAAATAATCAGTGCTATGACAAGGTAGAGATTTAAGAGACTTTGGATAAGGGGAGGAATTGTTGTTTGAATGTTTGAACCACTAATCTAGCCACTGAACTTTGTCCTCTTTTTTCAATTTGGCCAGACCATCATATAGTGGTTTAAGTGTTCAATCCCTCAAAGTCCAATGGTAACATTGAAGAAATTTTAAGTTTGATGGTCAAATTGGGGGGGGGGGGGGGGAGTTTAATGGCTACATTAGTGATTCAGCCAAATTAGGATTTTAGTTGATGTCAATATGTCACATCAATTAGGAATAATAAAAAAGAAGGTTTGAGTTACAACAAATTAATACCCTACCTCTCATTATTGTAAAGTATACCAAAGTTGTTAGGGTTGTGCACCCTATGGGAACCTACCCATAAGTAATTGGTGGTTTCTACTTTTGAAGGATGGTGGTGATTCTTTTCTTTTCGAGAACGATGATTTCTGTTGTAGATTAAGCAGGTCACACACACTGAAGAAAAAAAAATAGAAATTTCTGGACAGAGGAATACTTTGGTAAAAAACTTCTTTTACAAAAGAAAAAAAAACCAAACATTACAAGGGCTCTCACTCTTTCTCTCTTACGTCTGCAAACTCTCTTAGCAGCCTTAAATAAGCTCACGGTTCAAAAAACAGGACAGTTTCGGAACCTTTTTTTTTTTTATTCCCAAGAGAGTGAGTGTCTCTAGACCCTTCCAGTTGTAAATTATTGAATCTAAGTTTGACTTCATTTACCAACATTCTCCCATTTGAAGTCAAACTTCGCGGCTTCCATTACATTTATTGAAATCCACAGTAGGTCTTCACAGTCAAATCTTCAAGTGAATTTTGCAAGAGGTCCAGTAGTGCTTGGTTCCTGCCACTGCCTTTGTTAAGAAATCTGCAAGATTGACTTATGTATGAACCTTGCGAATATCGAACTTCTTTTCTTCTATAGCCTAACTTATAAAATGATAGCGGGCTTCGATATGCTTTGTTCGATCATGATAAGCAACGTCCGTCGCCAAATGAATGGCAGTTTGGCTATCACAATAAATCAAATATTGTGACTGCTTCAACCAAAGCCATCTGAGCATACGTTTGATCCATATCACTTCCTTCACAGCTTCTTCTAGTGCTATACACTCAGATTCTGTGGTTAACAAAGCAACGTTCCTTTGCAATCGAAACATCCAGCTTATAGGCATTCCTCCAACCAAAAACATGTATCCTGTAGTAGACTTTCTACTATCTTTGCAGGCTGCATAACCAACTACTTCAATGTTATCATGACCAAAACTTAGACAGCAATTTTGTGTCCCCTTGAGATAGCGCAAGATCCATTTTATTGCTTCCCAATGTTTAGGTCCAGGATAACTCATAAATCGTGAAACAACTCCCACTACATAAGAGATGTCTGGTCTTATGTAGACCATAGCGTACATTAAGCAACAACAGATTTGTATGGAAATTTCTCCATGTTCTGACAATCCTCCTTGGATTTGAGATAATCCTTTGAAGATAACTGAGAGTGACCAGCAAAGGGAGTGTTTACAAGAGTACACCCATTCATATTAAAGCGTTTTAATATTTTGCCAATATAATAAGATTGGCTTAACCATAGCCTTTTGAGAGACCGATTGATGCAATACGGAAAAAAGTATGGTGGGGAAAATTATAGAACCTCAACTGTAAACAACTTCACTCGAAAGCTTTATTACAGAAAAGGGAGAATCAAGAATAAAACGACAATATTCTTGAGACACTATGAGACACGAATTTTATTGATTGAAAACTCAAAACTTCAGGAAAACAACAATATCTCCAAAACCAAACAGGAATCGGCTTTAAATAAACTCTAAATCAAAAATTGAAAAATTATGAAAAGACCCCTAAAGTTTTTAAAAGGCCCAAAAGTCCACCCAGATGACCTCGGATGGCCAAAAAAAGGCCTTAATCACAGCATAGCAGTGTCTATTACTCCTTGGACCGCCTCGTCAAATTTGAGCCCATTCTGACGCTCTCACAACTTTTCAGTTCTTATGTTCCGACCCCAGAAACTTTTCCGAAGTTCTCTAAATCATCTCCGATTGCCCTGAAACTTCTCCTGCAGCCTCTTGGACCTACGTGGGCCCTCCTGGATATCTTCTTGGGCTGGCTCTACGTCAGGCTCCCCCTCTTCAGAAGAGTTTGTCCTCAAACTCGGATTGTCCCCATGAAAACGGGACAGATGTTGTACGTTGAAAACATTAAAAATGCAGAGATCGTCTGGGAGCTCTAGCTGATAAGCATTCGTTCCCAGCTTCTCCAAAACTTGACAGGGGCCTATCTTCCGATCTTTTAGTTTGTGATAGGTACCCAACGGAAATCGCTCCTTGGTCAATGTCACCCACACGAGATCTCCTATCTCGAATTGAACATCTTGTCAGGTCTGGTCTGCCTCTTCTTTGTAACGTGCATAACTGGTCTCCAAGTTGGATTTTACCGCAGCGTGGACGGACTGCAAATCCACTATAGGCTAATCCACATTCTCATAAGCCATCCCATCAACGGGCAGTGCTAAGTCAATAGGACTCCTGGGATTCCTGCCATGCATAATCTGAAAAGGAGAGTATTGAGTAGATCTGTTGATTGAACAGTTAAACTCAAACTCAATCTTGGGAAGAAGGGAATCCCAAGTGCTGTAAGTCTTGATTTGAGCTCGCAGCATATTGCCCAAAGATCTGTTCACAACTTCAGTTTGCCCGTCTGTCTGAGGGTGATATGGACTACTAAATTGCAAGGTCGTCCCCAATCTCTTCCAGAGTTCTCGCCAAAAATGGCTCATGAATTTGGTATCCCTATCAGACAAAATAGTCCTAGGTAGACCAAATCGTCGAACCACCTCAATAAAATATAGCTTCGCTATTCTGCTAGCATCCATGGTCGTTTTGCAGGCTATAAAAACGGCCATCTTACTGAATCGGTCCACCACAACAAAGATACTGTCAAATCCT
>JAOXNR010005710.1:0-35272 GCA_028571225.1 Parsonsia alboflavescens
AGTTATAAACTAATCATAATCATCTCATGTTCTTTTCATTTATTTTATGCATATATATTGTTAATTTGAGAATAAATGATATTATTTTGATATATTTTAATATATAAAATAAATATTTTTTAATTATTAAATTAACCGTTTCAATTATCGGTCCAATTACAGATTCAATTACGATTGAACCATTAAAACTTGAACCAGTAACTTTTCAAGTTCAATGACCTGTCCGGTTTTGAAAATATTGGAATTGTGTTCTACTTTTTAGATAAAATACATAACCTTTTTAAGCAATGCTTAATTGATCATAAGTTATAAAAGATAACTATTTTCAATTAACACTTCTTTATTGAAAGATTACATTTATTAAATATAAAATTTATATTAATTGAATCTGAAAAATATGAAAATTATGTATAAAAGATTATGTTCATCAATCCTTACTAGCTTAATGGTAAGCGACACCACTTGAGAGCGGGGGATCTTGAGTTCGAGACACGATGAGAGTAAATGGATTGTTATTATTGATTCTTGAGGGGAGGGATATAAGAAGCTTTGGGAACAACCTTTAAAGAAGACTTGAGAGCTCTTTTTCTCCCAAACCTTGAATGACTTCTTGGTGTGATTTGAATATGTCAAGAGACCCCTTATCTTCAGTCATAAAATTTGCATAAAATTTAATAACTCTCATAACTTGTGACTTCCTTCTCATCAACCCCTATATAAAGAGCTCATTCCATTGTACTTTTCTCCAACAAGACTTCTTCAATCCTTTGTTTCTCTCTTTTAGCAATTTGGATGCTTGGTAAGATTTCTCTTCAAATTTTCTTTTCTTTTCCTTTTACGTGAAACTTTTTAAGGGTTTTTCTTCCCCCTTTTTTTTTTAAAAAAAACTGAATTTTTACCTTTTAGCTTGCAATCATGCTGTTCTTCTTGGATTTAACAATCTTTGGACTTCAATCATTGACCATCCTTGACCTAGAAGGGGATGCTAAAGAACAAGGGACAACATTGATTGCTTACCCAACTACATCATATGACTTTGTTAGGCCACCATCGAAGTTCTCAAGCTCATTTTACTTAAAGGGAAGGTCCATTGAGTCCTTCACCAAAGTTAACAGGCTGCAAAGACTCTGGTCTTGCTTTTAGCCTTATCAACAAAATTGTGAATCGTTCGGTTGATCTGTCTTCACTTGGTTGCTGCATCATTCAAGAAGAAACACATTGGAGCTCAACACTTGTTTTCCTTGGTGAGTTATCATACAGACAAGGATATTGAGAATAGGCACATGACATCTTGAGTTGAAGCGAAAGGAGCCTTTGAGCCACGAAAATCTATGAGGTTGTTGTCTTTGCATCTCGTTTCACTTACGACTGCAACTCCAACATCATCAAAGCCTTCACCGAAACTTGGTGTCCTCTCACCAATATGCTCCTTACTACAATTAGCGAGTTATTCTATTGCTCTAGGACTTACCTATTGTGGGCGACTTGCCAATACTTGGGGCTACTATGATGAAGTTGTTCCTTATGTTACAGAACTCATCAATGTGGACTACAACACTAATCAATTTCTTCCAAGGAGTAGTAAATACCTCTTCCATGCCTACCACTTGATCAAGTCAAATGGGGATAAGGTTTCATGGGTCACCATTCAATTTTGGTGCAAGAAAGATGTAAGGTATGACCTACCTCCACCTAGGGAGGAGAGATGATCACGCCCCAAGTTCACTAGAAATCCATGTGACCCCATACCTAAACATGAAGGATGGACAGGCGAGGAGGAATCATTCCTCTCAAAGTTAGGCATTCGAAGCTTCCATAATAAAGAAGATACATTTTCTGCAGCTTTCATCTCTTGTTGTCTTTGCTGATTCATTTGTCCTGGCGAAGAGTTGAACCTCATTCGTCCAAACACCTTCAAGATAGCAACCATTATGGCAAGTGGTGTATATGTCAGCTTGGCAATCCTAGTCTTGGATAGTATTTACAAAGGTTTGAATGACATCTCCTTTTCCACGAACCCAAGCGAAGCAAGGAAGTATCTTCCTGATTCATTATGTATATGGATGGTTAGCTTACTACTTTTGAACTCACTACAAAACTTTAGAAATTTTAACGAGTACTCCACTAATGGATATTCTGGTGAAGGCAGTGACAAATATTTCATGTTCGAAGAAGCTCGCAATCGGATTCATAGAGGAAATAGTTCCTTTTGGACTTCAACTTTCCTAAAATAGCATAAGTCTTACAACTTCATGGACAACGACCAAACCCCGGAGATGGATAAAAACTACTTCTTGAGTGTTCACTCCAATTTTCTTCCTTTGTTAAAACATGATCACTTCATTATCAAGACTTATAGCCCTTATCGATTTAGTTGGAAATTCAAGTTTTTCCATGACGTTTCCAAATTGGATGATCACATGGTAGCTCTAGATAAGGGATTACACTTTTGGTGGATGTGCATTACCTATCAGACAATGGTTAAAGTCACCTTTCCTTTCCTGCCTCCTAATGCAAAAGGCCCCACACCACAACTTATAAGAAATGGTGGGATGAACTTTATTTAGATTGTCTTGAGAAGAAACTCAATATTAGCAAGAAAATAGAGAACCGTTGACGGTTTGGTTAAGAAATTTTAATTCTTATCTTTTTACCATCTTATCAATAAAGCTAATAAATACTTCTCTCATAGGTTTGAAGGAGAAAAACGATGATAGGCCTTCTTCAAAACTAAAGAAGATCTTATCTCAAATTCTCAAAGTTGTCAACAGGCCCACTTCTCAAAAGATAGGAATGACAATTTGGCCTGTCCTAATGGGTACCCGCTCCCCCCCCCCTGCCCCCAAACTTGTTGTGGGTAAAAACAGCTCCATGCTAGAATAGGCCAAGCCTGGGTCTTGACTCTAAAACTCGTCCATGGGTCAGGTCGGGCCTGGATCTAGCTAAAAATCCAACCTGGCCAGCGAAGTCCCACCTTGGCCTGCCCTATTATAAGTTTATTTATTTACACACGCACACACATACACACACACACAGACACGCGCGCGCGCATGCACACACACACACACACACACACACATATATATATATATCTATGCATCTATATGTGTGTGTATATATAATATGCACATGTATTCTTTTTCAAACACTAATATTTTTTTCTTTCTTCTTCAACATATTAGTGATATATATTATAAAATATATTTCTAATTTTAAGAAAATAATTGTTGTAAATACTACTTAACTAAATAATTAATAGCATATAATATATCTTTGCCCGCATAAAAAGAATATATATATATGTATTATAAATAAAAGATAAATAACACATAAATGATTTATTTTGATTGCTTCTATTCAAATTTAGTAAAAATAGGTCTTAAAAATATTGTTTATATGAATTTCTTAATATAATTAAGAAAGATTGACACTTTTGGTATCCCAACTGTTTTGCTTTTACAAGTCCAGTCCAAACATTTTTTTTTTTTTAAAGTTCTTTTGATCCTCCACCTTTTTCATTTTGGTAAAGAGAGGAAAAAAGGGAGAAAGAGGTCAAAATGAGCATTTTATATTCTTACATCCATCCATAAAATATATAAATATGTAAGAAGCAGAGAAGAAAAAAGGCATAACTGAGGCTCTAGAAAACCTGAACTATTACAATCAACCCTTCTTCTGCTCGAGGCCCTCCTGACCTTCTACCATAATCACGTCGCCATCGACCTCCTGAGCAACCTCCTCTCCTCTGTCATGAATACTTGAAAGTCCTGGAGGATATTCAGTGATTGTCTCAATTAGCACCCCACCTAAAGAACGAAGCAAAGCTTTGTTGGATATGTCAAGAGCTTTGTAGAAATCTACACCTTTGGCTTAGAAGGGAAATCTCCATAAATGGTAATAAGTATACCTGAAGGATCGAGTGCTATTAGAGGGGGAATGTCATGCACTACTTTTTCTTCAATAAGGCCAACGACCTTAGCTCGCTGCTTACTAGTTCTAGCATGCTTCTGATCTTTAGGATCTACAACATCTCGAAGCCAAGGGAGAGGAACAACTTTAACAGGATGACTCAAGCCATCATCCATTCCCTTATCCACCTGCAACCTAGGGTTATGATCTTTTAGCAATTAAATCCCCTCAATGTATAAAGCAAACAACTAGGGCTACATCAATGATTCCTCATAGGTTTGGAAGGTATGAAGTTCCTCAAGTTTAGCCGAAGAAAGATTGCCATTCTCATCACAGAAGGCCATGGAATTCTTGAGCTCTTGTGCATTGGATTCACCTTGGGTGTCTAACTCCTGAACATGAGCCTGCAATTGCTCTCCCAGGCTGACCAATTGCTTATTCTTCTCTATGGCATTATTTAGAGTAGCCATCATTTTCAGATTTTCTTCTTTACACTCATAGGCATTCTTCTTAGCATTAGCCAGAAGATCATTGGTGGACAGCAAAGAAGCATTAGCTTGCTCCTCAACAGCAGCAAACCTTTTGTTTTCCTCCTCTAGGCGAGTTTTCTCATCTTGGAGATTCTCAAGTAGGAGAACAAAGTCCTTTTCTTTTTCTCCTCCTCCTTTCGTCCCAGAATCTCACCTATAAAAACATGGCCCTGAAAAGAAGCTTCAAAGAGAGAGGAGAATAAACATATGGAAGAAGCTCGCTAAGGTGATGAAACAACTAAAAGCAAGCAAGTGTAACTTACAGGAGAATGCCAGGAGGCAGCAAAGTTATCTAGCTCGTCATCTGTGTGCTGCTTGCGGATCTCTCCCCAAATTGGAGGCACACACTCCATCAAAAAAGATTTTGTGTGTCGCCATTGGAACAAGGAATCAGTAGACTCTAAAGGAAGGTTAGAGACCCACATCTTGACCTTATCCTTAGGTTTGGGGGTCAAGCTCAACTTGAAAAGTCTTTTAACAGTCTCAGCGACCTCTTTAGTGGTGCAGCCACTAAACTCCATCTCTTTTTGAGAGGTCGCTGGACCCTTACCTTTGCAAGAAGTAGTAGCAGCAGCAATGGCCCTCTATTTCTGGCCAGGTGCAGGAAGGGTGAATCAGAAAGGGAAATGATTTTGGTAGGTCGTGGGGGACTAGAAACATGAAGAGTAGTCCTGGTCCTGTTGGCCATGGTGTACTTTTTCGTCTTTCCAAGAGGAATAATGACCTTGGGGGTGCAGCTTCAGAAGATTAGGCCTTGGGAGTTGGTATAGAAGCTCCCCCAAATAAGGTGTGAAGATTTAGAGCCCCGTTTTGTTACCCTTGTTGCTGATTTTGTTGTTGGGGCTCCTCAGGTCGAACTTCAGTCCAAATGCTCTAAATGGCTGTCAAAACTAGAAAAAGAGAGGACAATGGACATCAACGACTTAATAGCAAAATAGATTAAAATTTGCACAAAGTAAAGGCACATAGTCCTACCTGAAGGGGCTATACCACTACAATCTCTAAGCCTTGGAAGGTCACGATATTTTTTCTTGCCAAGCCCAGTAGGAATAAGGAAAGAAAGATCCCAGGTGGGAGAAATTGAACTTTTTTTTGGAAGATTTGAATTGGTCAAATCAATAAGGAAAAGCCTAGCCATCTCAAGCTCGCCCTCCAGCTTGGGAAGCTCTTTATAGAAGGTTCTACTAAGGTTCCATTCATGGTAAGGTTCAGCTCGATTTAAATTAATTGGAATCCTAACGTGGAAGTAGGAATGTTTCCAAGGACCACTGGAAGACTGGAATGGCCCTATGAGCATATGTTGCATATTTTGCTGAAGGTATCCATGATCTACGTGCAGTGGAGATATCTACCTCAAAGATACACCTAAAAAGCCCTAAAGACAAGGGAACTTTATACAAATGACAGGTTGCTATGAAAGCAACCACTACCCTAACAGCATTAGGATACAGTTGAGCAATAGGGAATCGCCAAAAATAGGGGATATCAAGAAAAAGAGGATGAATATATGGAAGAACTATCCCTCCCGTCAGGTTAGTCTCATGGAGGACTATGTAGCCCTTTCTATTACCGTTGGGGCACTCATCCTCCTCGGGTTATTCTATGTCACCGTTATTTAAGCCCCTCTCCTTAGTTTACTCTCTAATTTTAGAGGTGTCTGGATTGGGCTTGAGACTGAAGACTTCCAATTTAGAAGGATTGTATTCATTCGTCCTAACCTAAGGGGCAGCCTCAACTAATGGATGCATATAGTAAACCTCATTAGTTGGATTGCGAGCTAGGATGGTCCTAGGGACTCTAGTAGGAGGCTTAGAAGGGGAGCCTGATGAAGAAGAAGGAGTAGGAGTATGAGTGAATAACCTTTTGGCAGTAGGGAAACTGGCGGAGGGAGAAGGATTAATAGAATTATGAGAAGACATGATTCTTTGAAACAAAAAGAGAATTCCAAATAAAAATAAAGAAGAAGACTTGCTAATTATAGCCGAGTTTTACTTGCAAGGAAGAATAAGAAGGACTATTTTTTCATTGAGCACCAAGTAGAAGCACGAACTTGAAAGTTTATAGCTTAGGGCTTTGATTGCGAAAAGATAATTTGTTTGCAAAGAAAGAGTTTTGGTAAATGCCAAATTCTCCTAAGTGTAATTATTTATACAAAATAGGAAAACCTTTAGTTGCTAACATTACTAGAAACTGGGTCATTCGTGATGAGATTTTATACAACCGTCACATCTAATCATTATATATGACTGGCCGTAGTGTGTAACATTATATACTATGGCTTCGAGGCCGCCGTATACAAGCTCCTCTTTATACTACTGGTCGTAGTATATTATAGTGTATTTGTGACGAGCTATCATATATAATGACTACATGCGACAGCCCATGGTTGTAATTTTGTACGACTATTGTTAATCTTTATGCAACAGTTATAAGGCAATTGGATAAAATCATAGGGCCATCTTTTAAAAGGTTGCTCATATACGATGACCTCTAGATAGTAGTATTAAACGGTCGGTATATATGCGATGGCCCTAAAAAGGTGCACATATGCAACTTCCTTTAAGCCACCGCATTAAAAGCCGAGAGTATGTGCAATGGCCCTTTAGCCGTAGTATATGTGTTTATGTTATATACCTCCACATTTGTACGTTTCTTTGTCCTAAACTCACACTTTGAGTATTATGTATTTCCATGTCTTGCCCTTTTTTAGGACAAAATCATCTTCATCTTCAATCGTCTCCAAATTAACTAGGAATTGGGTGGAAAAAAAAGAAAACAAATATTGTCTTTCAATATATCTATTTTGAGCAATAATTATTTTACCACATAAAAAAATATTAGTTTTTTCAGAAAAAAATTATTATCATAATTATAATTTATTGGTTTGCCTTGGTCTAAATCATTTGAAGACGTAGTACTCCATCACTTGGCCAAGAACAAATTTTGTCGTCGTAACTCACTTCTATGTATAAAAACATAGCAATTCAATTAAAGTTTTGTATTTTTTGTTAAATACTCTCTAACTTAAAAGACCAATAATGATTCAAATATATTCTTAATTACCCGTCTAACTTACTAATTAATATCATTACCTAAAATTAAATTTAATGAGTTTTACATTAATATTAATTAAATTCATTAAGTATTAACTAAATTAGAAATTAGGGTACTTAATGCATACACGTATTATATATATAAATGTAATAGTTTGTATATTAATATTGGAAAGGCTTTTAAATAAGTTTTACTACTGCACAAAAACTTTATTAGATAATAAAGTATTTTATGTCATTGTGAATAATCTAATTGAAATGGTTTTATTGATTTTATCCTAACAGGGTTCAAATCGTCATTTGTTCATTTTGACTAATTTAGAATATCTAAATTATTTGATTTTTCTAATTTTTTAAAATACTTTTATTTTTTAAAAAAGAAAAAGAAAACAAATCTAAACTGATTAGACCAATGTAAAGAGTAATTTGAATCTTTTTTCCTTTCTATTTGCTTAATTTTTCAGTGTTTTCACCTTTATTCTTTTTCCTTTTTCATATTTTTATAAAATTCATTGAATTTATATTTGTATTACTAAAATCATTCATGTATGTAAATAAATAAATAAATAAATCTTTATGAAATTTTTTTTTTTAAAAAAAATCATAACTTTTTAGAAGAGTTTTTGATTTAATATATTTTGTTCAATAACAATTAAATATTACTTAAAGCGAAATGCCATGGAGTGCACTCTTAAATCTCTAACTTCAAGTGTTGAAGTGCATTGTCTCTTTCTTTTGTATTTAGAAAAAATTATCAAGAAAGAAAATGCTAAGTTAATTTGTTCCTTCAGTGTTTAGTTTATCAAATATTTCTACAAATAATGAATTTTTTATTAGAAAAGGAGAGTGGATTTAATTCATATAGTGCGTAACTTATTATGCGTAACTTAAAATATATTAAATATTATTCTCAACGTCTGAAATTGAATGTTTTATTTTCCATTTTTGGTTATCAAAAATTGAATGTCTTATTTTTCTAATTTAGTTAAACTTTTATTAATTAAAAAAAAAGTGACATCACAATGTTAAAATTAACTAAGTCAAATTTTTTTACAAAATTCTGATAGAGAGAGTATAGAAAAAAATTTAAAAATGTTTTTATATTCAAATCTTAAAACACAATAGAAAGAAAATTTTTTAAAAAGTTTTTTAATAAGTCACTTTTATGTATAGGACTTCTAAAAATCACTTCCAAATTTGTTTTCTTCTTTTCAACTTCCCTCCATTTTGATTTTTCACTTTCCCGTCCATATATTATTTAAAACCGCCTCCAGCTAAAATTTCCTCAAGTCTTGTTTGCCTCCGAAAAATAAATCTCAATTAAGCCTCTCATAAGGCTCGAATTTGGGTCAAGGTTAAAAGAATAGACCACTCTACCACCTCAGCCAACATATTATTGTGTTATATTTTTCAATACTAATGTAAATATTATAAATTTGAGATGATTCAGAATATTGTTTACTATTTACTTTCTTATAAGTTAATAAATTCTTAATGATTTTAAATTTTATTCTATTTTCTAAAATTTAATGAAACTAATTTTTTTTTATGAGTTTAATATGATATTATTTCAATTACAAAAAAGAAAATGTAATCTTTTTTTTTTTTTTTTTTGTAGTAGTAGTATAACATATACTGACTTTAAAAAAACATAAAGAAATATTAAATGGTCGGTTTGAGCTATTTCCAACTTACTATGTTAAAATAAATTTCAAATGAAATTGACCTTTTGAATGAATTAATTATGTCAAATGATTGTTGTGTGAATTTAAATGATTTAAGGATATAGTTATACATATATAAATATATATATATATATATACACGGTTTTGCTATGCCCGCTCCAACCGTTACAGCCAACCAAGCGGAGTAAGAATTGCATTACGGTAACGGTTGGAGCGCGCCTTAACATATCCATATTTATATTTATATATATATATAAAAGTGTGTGTATATATATATATGTATTTATAGATTTATACACATATATGTGGGTAATATTATAGATTGCACTTCATATGGAGTGTACAGTTAAGTTTCTAACAGTCAATATCAAATTTTATTTTTTTTTTAAAAAATATTCAATAAAAAAATTTATTTTTGGTAATATATTTTATATATTATACCCTAAAAAGATAAACTAAACCCTAGAAATATTGGATTAAATTTATTTTAAAAAATTAACTGTTAATTTTGAATATTAAAAACTTAACATGGAGTGCATTGGTGCAATCTATAGCATTTTCGATATATATATTTCAAATTAATTACAAAATAGTAGTTGGTTTGATACTTCGGAACCTTTCATTATCTATTTGTATATTTTATTGATTTGTATTTTTGAGTATTTAAAATTATCTACTGGAAGAAGTTGATGCGTTAGTTTAGGAATTAAAATTTTCGAATCCTAGAAGTTATGTATAATTGTTGTGAATGTATATGTGTATCATTTACGATGAGTTCCTAACTCAATGTTATTAATATGATACTTTTATAAACGAATTTAGTAAATCACTCTTTTTGATTTCTTTCCATAAACTTGTGCAATGCTCAACTAATTAATCCATTTTTCATTAAAATAATTTATTAATGAATTAATTTCTTTCCTCACTATAGATAAGTATATTATTGATGGAAAAAAAAACTTCTATCATCACAAATTGTCTATTGTGCATCAATATACACTTGTTTATTGACAAATCAATATAGAACGTATATACATAATCTATAAATATTGTATATTTTTATAATCTATCATATTAATCCATCTATCCGAAATTGAATATATCATTTATAAAGATAAGTAAATTTTTTATGAAAAGTTCCATTAGGTCTTTAATTTAAGGTTTTACAATTATTAACTTAAAATGACACATTACTATTATACAATGTGAAGAATAAAGTGGTAAACTATATAAAAGTCAACCTCATTTCTTAATTTTTAATAAAGTTAAAGTGAGATATTCAATTTCGAATGAAGTGAGTATAATTTTTTAAAAAGAAAATTATTAACCTTTTAACTATTTTAAAGTTCTAATCAAATTAATAACAAAAATTAAAAAGAATATCAAATTTATTAAATTTAAAACAGTAAAAAATTATATATACTATTTGAAGTAACGGTTTTGCTAAGACCGTTCCGTTACGGTAATGGTTGAAACGCATCTTAGCAAATCCGTTGAAGTAAATAGGTCAGTTCTACTAGATAAGGAGAAGAATTTAAAGATCTGTTAGCGTTAGGTTTTTCAGACCTACTTTTAATTGTTTCCTCTTTTTCTCCTTGAATGTTTTGGCCTTATTTCAATCTCCCACTTCGCTCAATTATCCCCGCTTCCAACCCCAACCCTTTTGGTATTATAGCTTCTTCACCTTTCCCCTTTCCCTACTTTCCCCAATTTAGTTTCGGAACTCTCAAACCCCTATTTTCACAAAGGGAATAACGGATCCAATATTCATCTTCTCCAGCCAAGCCGTCCAACTGCCCTTGCTATGTAGATCTGAAACTGATATAACTTTTACTATCTAGATTTATGGTGTTCCGTTCCATTTGTTCTCTCTCTCTTGCACAGTGACATCCTAAGGGCAGAGGTGTTCGCTAATTATGTTTCCATATAGCCTACCAAATTTCAGAACAAGACTAGTGGCATCCTTCCTCGTTGCTGGCTTTGCTTTTGTAGTCACCGGAACTTCATATGGGAGACATTTATAAATGAGGTAAGACCTTGATTTTATGGGATGAGGAGAATAAAATAACTTTTACCCTTAATATTTTGGTTTGAGAACAATTTCGAGTATGAGTCAAACTATATTTTAACAAAAGACATGGAAAACCAATTTTTATGTTGATTTCTATTTTTTCATCTTTTGAAAACCAACAAACGTTCTCATGTTGAGTGTCTTTTTCGCCTGGTTAATATTTTTGTTTGGTTCTTATTTTGTAGGACTTGAATGCATATCTAGAATTTTATTCAAAATAATTGAGGCTTAAGGTCCCAACATAGGCTTGAATGTATCATTACATATGTATATATCTATAAACTTATCCCCTAATTGACTTAGATTTTTATTGCAAGTATCTATTTTAGATAATTTATCTAGACATATTCCTGGAAAGAATTCCCTCCCGCGCCCCCCATGGTACTCAAAATGTGAAGGTTTGTTTCATCTTGAAAAGCTAATCTACATTCTACTTGGCTTGCAAACTGAAACTTGGAGACCTGAATTGAGCACTTTTGGATGCTGATTTTGCAATATGTACATGACAAAAAAAATTGACACAGGAAAGTGTGAAGTTAGAAGGTAACATGAGGCAATACTCACAAGATGAATAAACACTCGCTACTTAGAAACTTAACTTCTTAGAAAGCAAGAAAAAGTCTCAGAAAATAATCTTCCCTAATTTTTCTAGTGGAAAACAGATGTAAAAGAGGCCTTATATAGCCAGGACTTGGAAGAACCCTCCAAGCATACAGTCTAGCAGGTTTTAGTATTTTTCTTATAACTTCCTATAGACAACTCTTTTTTCTTTTCCGTTTTTTATGTTAGAAACTAGACTCTCTTAGCTTTCCAATGATATATCTAGATTCTTCCCAATATGTACAGTTAGTTACGTTAAGTTGACTCAAAATGTGGCTGTGGTAGATGAAAGGTTTCATCAAGTGTCTCCACTGATACAAGTTTCTTAGCCAGGAATTTCTTGCACAAATTAATCCTCTTACCACCTATTCCTTTCTCCTTAGTTCCAAATTTATCTTGAATATTTATTATCTCAAAAGTCCACATAAAATACTTGAATATAGGATTCACAATTTTCCAACCTTTTAATTTATTCATCACTTTCACTCTCAACAATATATGGATGTACGTTATTTCTTCTTTTGTGCCAAATTATATTTGATAGGGTTAGAAATGGACACCAGGTCCCCTCACAGATTCCAATGAAGCTTCGCGGTCAATAGTATGAGAAATGAAGAAAAAGGTCATCAGAGTGGATTGTCGTTCGGGGAAGAGTTTCGATGCCTAAGTTAGTAAATCTAGGAAATATGGAAGGTAAAGACCATCCTTTGTACAACATAACAGTTTCTTTGTTCAGAGTTCCTTAGTTTGTAGACTGATTGTGTGTTTTTGGTTAAGTAATCAAAAGAGAAGATCAGTTACCTCTTGGATCTCTGCTCTATCTTACGTAATCGTAAGCCATTAGGATAACTATGGGATTCTGTTGAATCCCGCCAATTGCTTATAGAATCATGGAGTTTCCTTGGGACGAGAGATCTTGCCATTCACTCCTCTGTTAAGAGCTATAGGCTCGCTAATCAACCTTCAGACCAACTTCGAGACTTCTTTGTGGATGCTGAATGTTTCGAACATCTCTTCTGCTAAGGTCTCGTCGAGTGGTCCTTGGCTTGTGGGAGTGATGAGGAGTCGTGCACCGTTGGTTGTGGCATGGAAGATTTATGAGATGAGTTGGGAGTTACCAGGTCATGTGCCGAGTTCTGGTGGTACCCCTCTCAAGCTCATTTAAGAGGTCGATAACCTCTAGATTAATGACCTGGGAGGTTAGTGGTAGCGAGTCGCTGCCCATCTTTTCTTGTTCACTCTGTGAGTTTGACTTTTAGGCATTGAAGGCATGGAGTCTTTGGCCCATTTCGGTTAATTTCTGTACGGGTCCTGCCTTTTTATATTGACTTATCCTGGTCGTATTCATTTCACCCATCATTACTCCTTTTTAGGCCTAGCAAGCTTAGAGGTTGTTAGTGCCTAAATTACCATCTTCAAGTGACGGTCGCTAATAGGTCCATCGATTCCTTGTAACGACTAACTTTGGAGGTACCTTTCCATTCGCATCTTTAGTCGAAAGCTGAAAGCTGACTAATTATTTTTCGACCTCAAGCAGAGTTGTGCACACCTGGTCGCTGTATGGAAGGTACATGAGCAAGATTGGGTCTCACTAGGTTGGAATTCGTGGTCTGGTGAGGTCTTTGTTGTGTTCATTTGGAGGTCGGTCTCCTCTAGGTCTATGACTTGAGAGGTTATTGGTTGGAAGTCCTTGCTCACTCGTACCTTGGGACTCGTTATTTTGACTTTTAGGTATTAGAACTTACCATCTCTAAGTCGTAAGTCTGACCTTCAGGCCTTAGGAGTCATCAACTTTAGGTCGGGGGCCTTACCTATAGGCATTAGTAATTACCATCTCTAGGTCGTGGGCTTGACTTTCAAGTGTTAAGGACTACCATCTCTAAGTTGTGACCCTTGAAAGGTCGAGCTGTTTTCTTGCAACCGCTTGTGAGGCTAACCTTCAGGTATTAAGAGTTATCATCTAGAGGTTGTGGCTCTTGAAAGGTTGAGCTGTTTCCTTGCAATTGCTTGTGAGGTTGACCTTCAGGTATTCAAGGTTACCATCTAGGTGTCGCGGGGACGACAGATCACTGGCCTTAGATCGGAAAGTTGCTTCGCTTCAACTTTAACAGCATTTGAATCGTTTTAGATTGAAGAAAAGCGCTTCGTTTTTATTATTTTTGAGATGGGACTGAAGCGTTTTCAACTTTTGAACAGACGGCCCGCTTAAACTTCTTGGAGTTAAAATTGAAGAGTTCTTTGTTTTTGGGAGGTTGCGCCACTCATTTTGGGTGAAAATGAACTGTTTCTGGCTCATCAATTTTCACCCGGAATCTCAACAGGTCTCGGATATCACCTATAGGATAATTCTTCTAGCGATTTTGAACTCCTTTATAGCCTTTCTACACCCTTGTGTCAGTTTTCCTTTTTTTGTTTCCCCTCTGCCTTTGTTTATTCTGAGTCTTCGGGTAAGTATATTTTTTTTCAAAGATGTTTGTTGTTTCTAAAACTGAGTCTCCATCCATTGACTCAATGGAAAATGGGATTTTTTATTCTCCTCCTCTTTTGCCCTAGGCCTTTTTTGTGCCAAGTCTGGCCTATGACTTGTTTGAGGTTGGGGTTGACTCACAGTCTTCTTCCTTGTCTCCCACTGATATTATGGAGATTCGCAGGGAGATGGAACTGGAGATAGGCGATATTGCCACTACTGTTGGGAAAGAATGTCCTTACAGCAAACGTGTGGGACGTATGGTCCTTTACCACTCCAGCCTTAGGGAGAATTCTTTTCCCTTTCCTCCATTTTTTACTTTTACATTGTCTTCTTTTGGATCGTGCCTTTAGCCCAACTCGTCCCAAACTCTTTTCGGATGCTAGTCGCTTTCATAACGACCTATCATCTCTATAGAGTTCCAGTTTCTTTGGAGCTCTTTAGATGCTTCTTCAAATTGAAGGCTCCAGCAATCTTTAGCTCCCCCAGAGGATACCTTAGGTTTGTCCCTCAGTACAGATTAGTGGGTCCTTTCCAGTCCCTAGTGGGGGAATGGAATTCGCGTTTCTTTTTTGCTCTCCTTTCTGACAATGTGGTGTAGAGATATCCAAGCTGGAATCTGTATCGATCCTTCTTTAATGGGCTTCCGTATTAGACCCTTGATTTGAGGTGGCAACGGGACTTCTTGATGGGATATAGTTCTAAGGTTTGGCCAAGGTCTTTCCTTAACGTTGCTGGATTAGGGAGAGGGGTTCTACGCAATCTCCCGTCTATCAGGACAAGCCTAAGGACAACCAATTCTAGTAAGCAGCTTCCTTAGTCTTGATTGTTTCCTTTGTTAGTTTTTATACTAACTGGTTCTTCCTCTTACCTTGGCAGTGCTGAGGGATGCACGCTGGCTCTATCGATTTGGTTCTACCATAGTTCCCATCAGTAGAGGAACCACAGCATGAGCAGAGGGCAGTGGTGAAGCTTCTTCCTCTGTCGAATCTGCCCTAACCCCGGCCATTGAAGTTTCTGTCGAGGTTTCTGTTCCTCCTGCTCCTTGGGGAATATAGGTTGTTGCCCATAGGACTTGAGTTGCCACCAAGCGGAGAGCTGCGAGGGATGTGATGCTTAGGAGTCCTTCACCGAGGTCACCCGTGGAGATTTCAAGCTCAGCTTCCTCCCCTTTTCCATAGAGAATCCATTTTGTAATAGAATAGGACTTTTATGCACTTTATAATTTCTGCATATGTTACAAAGGTTTGTTTGTGGCTCCTGTCTTTTTCTTATATAACAACTTCATTCCTTCTACCAATGCTTTGAACTTCATACTTGCATTTCACTTACGATCTTTACAATAATTGCCTAATGTTTTTAAACTTGTTTTGGCATAATAGCAAATAGCATAGGTGTACTATCCATATAAGCTTTGGCATTAGGGCAAATAACATAGGCATAATATCCACATAAACCTTGAAAACTTAGCCTTAATTTGTTCTTTGTTGGCTCTAAGTTGTTGAGGTCATTGTAGTACTTGGCGAGGTCTTTTTGGACCGGTCCTCCTGAGCTTAATTGATAATTCGGTGAGGTCTGCAATGTCTTAGATGTCCTTTAGGCATAAAACTTCTTTAGATGGCAAGCATTCCAAGGCCTTAGGAGTTACCTTCCTTCAAGGTCAGCGATGAGATTATTGCTATTGGTTTTGCTTTAATCCATTTGGTGAAATACTCCATGGCAAAAATGAGGAACTTTACACCGGTCCCAGGATATCAATGCCCCATATATCGAAAGGTACTGATGTGTTGATTGACTAATACTTCATGGGTGGTAGGTGTGATTTATTCCCGTGCAATTGGCAGCTCGTGCATTTCTATATGACCCCCTCAATGTCTGAAACCATTGAGGGCCAATAATATCCTGTCCTCAAGATTTTCTTGGCCAAAGTTTTAGCCCCTATGTGTGATTCACATATTCCGCTGTGCACCTCTTCAATGACATATTGTCCTTCTCCCTTGCTTAAGCATTTAAGTAGTGGCCAAGTATATGACCTTTTGTATACCTCGTCGTCTCTTATTAGGACATAGCGAGGTGCCCATCTCTGCACTTGGCAAGCTTCTTTTGGGTCTTCTGGGAGGATGCCATGCTTAAGAAATCTGTAGATTGGATACCTCCAGTCTGCTTAATCCTCAATGATTAAACCCTCCTCTCGAGCTATGTTGGGAGAATGTAATTGTTCCACGAGCAGCCTGGTGTTTGTTCCAACCACTTTAGGGTATATTTTGGACAGGGCATCTGCCTCTGAATTCTACTCTCTAGGGATTTGTTCGATGAGGAAGAGATCAAGTTTAGACACTATAGCTCTTACTTTTTTGAGATATTTGTGTCATGTTATCTTCTCTTGCTTCATATTCTCCAACGACTTGGTTGGCTATGACTTGTGAATCTATTTTGACATGTAGCTTCTGCATTTTGAGAGCTCTTATAAGTCTTAGATCAGTTAAGAGAGCTTCAAATTCGGATTTGTTGTTCGAGTTTGGGAAGTTGTACTTCACAGAGTAAGGGATTCTCACTCCCTCAGGATTGATTAGCACAATTCCTACTCCTGAATTTTCTTTCTCCATGGAGCCATCTGTGTACATGGTCTAGGTACTATCTTCACAAGTGTTAGCAAACTCTAGTGGAACTCTGGTACATTCTTCTACGAAGTCTGAGTGAGCTTGAGCTTTAATGGCCTTTCTTGGCTCAAATTGGATTCGATATCCTGAGAGCTCAAGAGACCACTTTATTGTTCTGCCTGATAATTCAAGCTTTGCTAGAGCTTGTTTCAGTGGTAAGTTGGTTAGGACTCTTATCGATTAAGCTTCAAAATAGGGCTTTAGTTTCCTTGAGGTAATAATGATGAGGTGCAAGCACTTCTTGAGGTCCGAATATCTAGTCTTTGAACCTCGAAGCAATCGACTAACATGGTAAATAGGGAACTGCTGACTTGACCTTTCTACTAATAGGACTGAGCTAATTGCCTTCTCAATCGCAGTTAGGTACATGCAAATTTCTTCTCCTTACCTCGGAGAGACGAGTTGAGAGAGCTTTCCAAGGAACTCCGTTAGCTTAACGAATGTTGCTTGGTAGTCCTCGGTCCACTGGAAGTCATTCGGCTTCTTTATGGCGTCATAAAATTTCTCCCATTTATTTGCCATTTTGCTAATGAAGGGTCCCAGTGCCACCATCTTTCCTGCTAAGCTCTGTACCGCCTTGTGGTTTTTGCAGGGTTCCATATTTAGTAGAGCTTTGATATTGTCTGGGTTTGCATCAATGCCTCTCTTCGAGATCATGAAGCCATGGAATTTGCCTGTTGAAACTTCGAAGGTGCACTTCTCTAGATTAAGCTTCATGTGAGTAGCTTTCAGGGTCTAAAAGTTTCCTTAATGTCTTCGATAAAATCCCCTGAGGTCTTGGACTTGATCACTATGTCATCCACATAGACCTCGATGTTTCGCCTAAGCTATTTGTTGAAAACTTTATGCATTGCTCGCTGGAATTCGGCTCTTACATTTTTCAGGCCAAAGGGCATCTTGGTTTAACATTATGTCCCGAGCTCTATAATGAAGTAGGTCTTCTCCATGTCCTTGATGTCCTTGAACACAGCCACTGGTATTCAGCTATTGAGTCCACCATCTGATCTATGCTAGGAAGGGCGTAGGAGTCCTTCTGGTAGTACCTGTTGAGTGTTGCAAAGTCCACGCACCTCCATGTCCCTTCCTTCTTTGGGACTGCAATTGGGTTAGCCAGCCATTCAGGGTATACTACTTCTTTCAAAATTCTAGTGTGGAGAAGAGCTTGGGCTTCTCAAGTTATGACCTTATTGCGCTCAGGGGCAAAGGTCCTCTTTTTTTGCTTCACTGGTTTGACTCCTGGCTTGAGCCTGACCCTGTGTTCAGCAATTGTTCGGTCAACCCATTCGTGGTCACTAGGCTGCCAAGCGAAGACCTTCAAGTTCTCTTCAAGGGAATCTACTAGCCTCCCTTTGATTTTTGGAGCTAGGAGCACTCCAATTTTGATTCTTTTCTTGGAGAATATCGGATTGATGAAAACTCTGTCCTCTACCTGCTGCCTGGATTCTGAGGTGATTATCTTTCTTTGGAAGGTCAATGCACTGTTCTTGCATGGATTCTGGCAAGCTTTCATTGTTACCCTCAACTAGTTAACATTTTGCAGCAGCTTGTCTATCACCTTTAAGGACAATCCAGGTGTCTCCAACTTGGATTCTCATGTTGTAATTGGGTAGGGAGATTTCTGCTCTCAAGTCCATGACCCCCCTTCGACCAGGGATGGCATTGTATGTTTCGTTGGCATCCATGACCATCCAGTCCATCATCTCGATGACGTCCTTGTCGTCCACGCGGACCGTGGTTAGGACTCATAGGACTCCATCGGCATAAGTTGTATTGTCGTTGAAGCTGGTTAGAGCCGTGTCTGACTTTACAAGTGAGCTTTTATCAACTCCCATTTGATAGAAGGCTTTGCATTAAAGGACATTGACAACACCCCCCGTCTCAACCAGAATCTTTCTCACCAGGAAGTCACCAATTTGGAGCGACACTGTTAGGGGTTCCGAAACTCCCACTCGAGCTTGTTTGGACTTCCTTTCTTTGGCATTTATCTTGCAAATTGGAGGTCTCGGGTTGTGCAGGGTTGGTGGTGGTGGATTTGCTGGGCTTGCATTTTTGGCCAAAAATTCTTGTAAGTGGCCCTCCTTTATCAGCCTTTCAATCTCACGTTTGAGGTTGAAGCAATCCTCCATGAGGTGATCGTGATCCTTATGGTAGTGGCAAAATTTTGTAGGATCTCTTTTGGGCACAGGACTCTTGAGAGGTCTTGGCGGCTTTAGGAGGCCTCTTTTCTCCATGATCACCATGATTTTTGCTTGTGACCCCTTGAGAGGAGTGGTCATGAGGCAGGGGATGGTCTTTCTCCTCATTTATGAGGTCCCTTCTTTTGGTCGAGGGTCTTTCCTGTTTCGCTTTGTTTTTTGAGGACTTCTTAGATGCCCTCTGTTGTCTTTTTCGGTGGCTCAAGTGAAGCGAGGGATCTTCTTCTGGATCCCTATTTCCTCAACGTTGATCAATTTTTCTAGTAGCGTTTGCCACTCATTGATTGTTTTCATTAGCTCTTTGCCCAATCTGAGGGCTACGTACCCCTCGTGCAACCATTGCTTAACGGTAGTGACGTAGATGGCATTATTTTTCTGCTCTATCTCGACCGCTTCATCATTAAAACGACTGTAGTAGCTTCGGGTGCTTTCATCAAAATTCTGCTTTAAGAGGAAAAGGTCGTTGATATCTTTTTCGCATCTCGTGTTGCTTTGATAGTTTTTCAGAAACAGCTCCTTCAGTTGTATTCAACTCGAGATGCTTGCTTAAAGAATGCCCTTGAACCAGGATTGGGCCTTTTTGGTCAATGTCAATTGAAAGGCTTTGCACTTGACGTGATTAGGGTGCTCGAACATCTCCATATAGGAGACGTACTTATCAATGTGCTGTTGAGGTTGCCCAGTATCATCATATTTTTTTCCCCACTAGTGGAGCTTTAAAGCTTGGTGGCATCCTGGCGGTTCGGATGCTGTGGATGAACGGGGAGGGTTCAGTAAGGTCTACAGTGCTCCGCAGCTCCTGATTGACGGGGGGGGGGGGGGGGTTAGTGGGTTGGGAGCTACCCGTCGAGCGTTTTCGCCTGTCATTTCGATTAGGCTATGACGAGGAGGCATCCTTGTTACAAGAGGAGTTCCCATAGAGCTCCTCTGCTCTTCAGGAACGAAATCCTGTCATTGATCGCGAGACATGGCTACTCGGTTAAGCCTGTCTCTTAGGTCCTAAACCCTCATGTGATTCAGGGTTTCCCCTTTGTGGCTTCTTTGCTCTTGGCTTGCTTCTTGACGTGTCTCTTGAGGTTGGGAGTTATTCCTTGTCCTTGAAGGCAGAGGCTGGCTATGTTATGCTTGCTCTGTCCAGCCTCGGGGTGGTTGCGAACTTCTCTGGGAAGGTTTTGGACTGCTCGTGGATACATATTCCTGTTTGTTGGACACCCTTTCCAAGGCTATCACCATTCGTTCCATGAGGTCGATCGGCCTCAATATCTGGGTCCTCCGAGATCTTTGCAGCCTGGGTAGCCTATCACTAATAGCGGGATCAAGGCGTTCTTGCTCTAGCCTTAGTCGTTCTGGTGGAGGGTTGGCTGGGGCCATCCGGGATGGACCAGTCTGCGTTGGGCATTGGTGGTCTTCTTGAGTGCTAGGCCCCAGAATATTATTTCCGTGGACTTGTGCCGATGTTGGTACTTTGAGCACTGTTTCATCGGTTTACAATTGTGTTTTGGTAGGTGATTTGCCACGGCGTGGCAATTGAACATGTGAAGGCTGAGGCTGAGCCATCAAGATTGTTTTTATTTGTTTGTAGGGAAAAAAGTTCTAGGCTTTTTGTTTTAGGATTCCCATAGATGGTGCCAGAAGTGATGGGGTCAGAAATGGACATCGGGTCACTCCACAGATCCTAATGAAGCTTCGTGGTTAGTAGCCTGAGAAATGAAGAGAAACGTCACCGGAGTGGGCTGTCGCTCGGGGAAGAGCTTTGATGCCTAAGTTAGTATATCTGAGAGATATGAAAGGTAAAGACCATCATCTGTAAATCATAAGAGTTGCTTAGTTCAGAGTTCCTTAATCTGTAGATTGATTGTGCGTTTTTGGTTAAGTTGTCAAAAGAGAAGATCAATTACCTTCTGGATCTCTGCTCTATCTTACATAATTGTAGGCTATTAGGATAACTGTGGGATTCTGTTGAATCTCGCCCATTGCTCCTAGAATCATGGAGTTTCCTTGGGACAAGAGAACTTGTCATTCACGTCTCTGTTGAGAGCTACAGGCTCGCTAACTAACCTTCAGACCAACTTTCTGACCTCCCCGTGGATGCTGAATGTCTTGAACATCTCTTCTGGTGAGGTCATGTTGAGGTGTCCTTGGCTCGTGGGAGTGATTAGGAGCTGCACACTGTTGGTCGTGGCATGGAAGATTTATGACGAGTTGGGAGTTACCAGGTTGTGGGTTGAGCTCTGGTGGTACCTCTCTCGAGCTCATTTAGGAAGTTAGTAACCTTTAGGTTGATGACCTGGGAGGTCGGTGGTAGCGGGTCGCTGCCCACCTTTCCTCGTTGACTCTGTGAGTATGACTTTTAGGTATTAAAGGCATGGGGCCTCTGGCCCATTTGGGTTGACTTCTGTTCGAGTCCTGCCCGTTTATATTGACTTATTCGAGTCCTGCCCGTTTATATTGACTTATTCGAGTCGTACTCGTTTCGCCCATCAATATTATATCTAAAACTTAGCCAAAATACTCTATGTGCAGATGAAATTGTTATTAACATGGTCGTTGGGGGTGGTTGTGACTTTCAAAAGTGTGGAAGAAAGCGGTGGTCGTACAATAACTAGAATGTCAATACAAATGAGTTTGACTTACTTATGCTTGTGCATACATTGTTTCAAAATTAAAATTTAAAATCAAACTTTGTATTATGTTTTGTGAACAATTTTCTAAGTTAATGGAGTTGGACTTTGGGAGAATGGTGATCATGCCAAATGATATCAGCAAAGGTTCTTGAAGGGTTGCTCTTGACTTGCTTTGCATGTATGTGAAACAATTTAGTTTTGACTATAAATACTGTCCAAGTTTTATGTATGATATAATTTCCATCTCCCTTGAATCTCATTGCTTACTATTTTGATTAATAATTCTGTGCTTGTAACAAACTTTGAAGAAAAATGTTAATCTATTCTATTAAATTCCTAAGGTTGTTTTTAGTTTATTTCTTAATTTATTACTAACCATTAGATAACCATGTGGTGGATATAAAATATTCATTCTTAGTATTCTTGAAAATAATGAAAGGTAGTTCTCAATCTCTCCATATTATTTTTCCCTCCCACCATCACTATTGTCATTGATCCAAAGTTCTCAGTGTAGCTTTCTTGAAGTTCTAGCCATGCTTGTAAACTTCTAGCTAGTGGATAAAACATAGTTATAGAAACAAGAAAACTATGACATTAGCTTTAAAAGTATATATAATGGGTTAAAATTGATTTTCTTGTTGATTTTATTACTACTCTAAAGGAAACTTATGGAACTTGTTTTTGAAGTCGTAGTGACGTGCATATATAAAAATAAAACTAGTTACTTGGTAGGTCTTATAGCTATGGTAGAAATTGTTCTATTTTTTTACGATAAGAAGTTCCATGATAATCAAGATTGGTTATTCAATCCCTTTGTACATGACAAATCTGGATTCTCTAAGTTCACAAGTGACCAAATTAAAGTATCAGATAATAGACAGTATACATTGTTTCCACATTTTTTTGATATTTCCTTCTTAGGTAAAGATAAAGAAAGAATCATTTGAAATTCCCAGGCAAGATATCCATCCTGAATGCTATAATGAAGAAAGGTTCTTTGGTGTAGGTGCATCAGTATCAAACTTTCTTTCTTCTTGTCTTTTTCTTTTTCAAGAAGTCAAGGAGAAATATCGAGGAGTAAGGTAGAGAAATAGGAGTCCTTCCATTCCATTAGTTTTATAAGCGTATTTTCTACTAAGAGTCTTGTTCATTACTTCCATTTTATTTGCTTGTGCTTTTGAATTCTTTTTCATGGAGCATACTTATTTAGAAGTTTCTATAAATCTTTTTTCGACATTAATATGTTCTTAAATGTAAGGACTTACTAGATCAAGGAGAAGGGTTTCGTGTAGCCACTAACTCTTATTAGTAGATAGATATCTTGTGTTTGAATTTGGTTCCATGGATTAATTTGTTGATTAATGTAAATATTTGGATTTCGACTTAGATTATATTGCCTTTGATAGATTGATACTTTATTTATGTATATTTCTTATTTGGATTAAGTTACATGGATGTCCTTTTGTATGGGCGCTTTTGATTATTATATTTTTCTATGTATATTGTTAGTATATTTTCTATGACTAGTTTTTATTAGCATTTTAATTTCATTTTGAATAAATCCTAATCATCCATTTTAAAAAATATATTTAACTACATCAATTAAGACGGTACAAGAAATTAAAAAAAAAAAAATTACATCAATTACGATGGTTCAAGAACCATCGTATATAAGTCTAGTAATATATGATCATTCAAAGGTCCTTTTATATAAGTCTAAATATATAGATGGATTTAAAATTGTTGCATAAAATTTTTTACATATGACGTCTCAAAAGCCGTCATGTAGAAATTGTGTCGTAAATGCTACAGTTCTTTGTATAATAAAATAATATTATATAATGTTGAAACTTAAAATTTTTATACGAAGGTTAGATATTGTCATCCTATATAACTTAATATATACGACAATTCATACGATGATTGACGGTGCATCAAATTATTTTATGGGACAATTGTATAAAAGATATTTTGTAACACCAATTGTGGGTCATAATATATACCACGATCTTTTCTTTGTCGAATCTTTTTTACAATGCCTTTATTTGCAATGGTCCAAAACCTATTGTGTGACAATCGTATATAGGTTATACGAAGGTCTCTTTGGATCACAATCTCCAATATAGAGAGCTCCAATTCATCTCATACACTTTTCATGTCACAATTTAATATCTACAACTCCTGACACATGCTATAAACCTTATATTACTCATTGTCACAGCCAAGAAAGCTAATCGAGACCCTGAATGACCAATAGGAGGTTGTAGAGATTTTTTAAATGTCATAGAGCAAGTAGCTCTCTTCCCAAACACATGGATAGGAAGGTACCTATTCATATGAAACTCCTTGATTTTAGGAACAATTGGAGGGATATTATGTCAAAATTGATTTGATATGCCTACTTTTACCTAATTAAGATATATTCAAACAAGGTAACTTCATCGAAATTGGTGAATCATGATTATTCAAATCGCAATTTAATTTGTAAAATCACAAGAGTTCACAATCTTACGACATATAAATGTGTAAAATAACATCAAACTTGTAAAAATAGATAAACTCGGTAAAATCGCAAGTCAACTCAGTAAAATCACTAAAATCGAACGAGTTGATCCAGTTTGACTTTTCCTAATTAAAGAAAAAAAAAAAGACCTTCCATCAAATGTGCACTCATGAAGATTCAAACTTGGGTGCATACAATGACAACTGAGTGCATCAACCAACTCTATAGCAGACATTTACATAAGGGTAGAAAAGTGACCCTGAAGCCACTTCAGGAGAATGCAGGCCAGAAGGTAGTGATTTGTCAACTAAGACGAGAGTTCGAGGAGAGCCTAGATAGAGAGGATGTCTGTTTTGCCTCGGTGAGTACATCCGAGAGTTTCAGCCAGGAGCAGCCCAAGGTGCCAAAGGAGTTGGGGAAGGTGCTGGACGGTTTTCAGGATGTGATTCCGAGCGACTTGCCGCCTAGATTGCCACCAATGAGAGATATCCAGCATATTATTGATCTGATTCCAGGCTCGGTGTTACCGAATAAGGCACATTACAAGATGAATCCACAACAACATGATGAGCTGAAACGGTAGGTCCAGGAACTTCTGGACAAGGGATTTGTTCGAGAGAGCATTAGTCCGTGCGCGGTGCCAGCGTTATTGGTACCAAAGAAGGATGGTTCATGGCGGATGTGTGTGGCTAGGAGAACAATTAACCAGATTACTATCAAGTATCGGTTCCCTATACCGAGGCTTGATGATATGCTTGATCAACTGAGTGGAGCAACGGTATTCACAAAGATTGATTTGAAGAGTGGGTACCATCAAATTCGGATCAAGCAGAGTGACGAGTGGAAAACAGCCTTCAACACGAAGGAGGGGTTGTACGAATGGTTGGTGATGCCATTCGGATTGTCAAATGCTCCGAGTACCTTCATGCGGGTAATGAACTAGGTTTTGAGACCATTTCTCAGTACTTTTATTGTGGTATACTTTGTTGATATTCTGATATATAGTAAGTTTTTTGTTGAGCATGTTGGGCATGTGGAACAAGTCCTTTCTATTTTGCCTGAACATAAGTTGTTTGCTAAAATTAGTAAATGCGTGTGGATGGTTGAGAGACTTGTGTTTTTGGGATATGTGGTGACTGGAGATGGAATTTTGCTGGATGAAGGGAAAGTGCAGGCTGTTGTGAATTGGCCATCGCCTATTACTGTGATAGAGTTGAGGTCTTTCTTTGGGCTTGCGGGATTCTATAGGCGATTTGTCAGGAGATACAGCGAGGTAGCTACACCCTTGACGGAGTTGTTGAAATAGGATAGATTCAAATGGACAGAAAGGGCACAGGAAGCTTTCGAAGTTCCGAAGGATCAGTTGACACACGCTCCTTTGTTGGTATTGTCGAATTTTGACAAGTATTTGAGGTTGACTATGATGCATCGAAGACAGGTATTGGAGCTGTTTTGAGTCAGGCGGGGAAACCAGTGGCATATTACAGTGAGAAACTGAGTGGAGCGCAGTTAACGTAATCAGTTTATGACCTCGAGCTGTATGCCATTGTGAAGTCATTGTAGCATTGGTGACATTTCCTGATACAAAGGGAATTTGTTCTATTTTCTGACCATCAGGCGCTGAAGTATTTGCTGGGACAACACAAGCTGAGCATGAGACAAGCAAAGTGGGTAAGTACTTTGCAGGAATACAGCTTTAGTATTCGGCATAAATCTGGTACTTTGAACAAGGTAGTTGATGCCTTGAGTAGAAGGAGCTTGTTGATTACGGAAATGCAGGTGTACACTTTAGACTTTGTGAGAGTGAAGGAGGATGTCCAAGCAAGTGAGCATTTTGGAGGTATTGTAGCTGAAGTTGAGAGCAGAAGCCGAACTGATTATGTCCTTCATGATGGGTTTCTGTTCAAAGGTAATTGTTTGTGCATCCCATATACTTCTCTACGCATGTTGATTATACAAGAATTTCATAATTAGGGACATTTTGGTTGGGATAAAACTGCTTGGCTAGTGCATCGGCGATTTTATTGGCCAGGACTTGATAGACATGTCAAGACATATGTAAGGAGGTGCCGTGTTTGTCATGAGGCAATGGGGACAAATACAAATTAGGGACTATACATTCTGTTGCCAATACTAGATGAGCGGTGGAAGGATGTCTCCATGGATTTTATAGTAGGATTGCCGAGGACACGAAGGGGCTGGATTCAATAATGGTGGTTGTTGATCGATTTACCAAAATGAGTTGCTTCCTTCCGTGCAAGACAACGTTGGATGCGACTAAGGTGGTTGATCTATATTTTTCTAGGGTTGTTCGACACTATGGTCCTCAACAAGTTTATGGTGCATTTTTTGGGAGAATTATGGAAGAAACTTGGCACGAAACTGAAATTCAGCAGCCCACATCATCCCTAAACTGATGGGCAAACTGAGGTTGTCAATCGGAGTCTTGGGAATTTGCTACAAGCAAATGTCCATGAATTCAGAAGTTGGGATCTTTGCTTACCAAAAATTGAATTTGAATTTAATTCGTCGGTGAATCGATCCACAGGGTTCGCTCCATTCCAAGTGTTGTATGGGTTTCTGCCAAGAGGTCCACTTGACCTTCTCCTTGTCGACGGAACAGAGAAGCCGAGCAAGAAGGCGGATGAATGGTTGATTTACGAGATTTACACGCTGTTGTGAAGGCTAGACTTGAGCAGAGTTATGCCAAGTACAAGGGGAGAGCTGATCAGTTTGAAGTTGGTGATCTGGCATAGGTCTATTTGCCCCGGGAAAGGTATCCGCACGGGGCTTACACCAAGCTCAAACCGAAGAGGATTGGACCTTGTCAGGTGTTGGAGAAATTTGGAGACAACGCCTATAGGGTTGAGTTGCCAAACGATATGTTTATATATGATATCTTTAATGTCCGTCATCTAACCCCTTATGTAGGTGAGAATTCTTGCTTGAGGACTAGGTTTTCAAAGGACAGGGAGAGTGATGAGGACATCGTCTAAGATGGACAGGACAGTTTGGACCCCCATATTACAATGGGCAAGACTAAGCCAGGGAGGCCACGAAGGTCCAAACAACAAGGAAAATGGGCCTGATCCGGACTGATTTGGACCTTCTACCTTAGGATACGGGCTAACCTAATTGTCTCGGAATGGGCTGAAACTTGATTAGGCTAATGGAGACGGGCCAATGAGAAATACCCATAGCTTTGCTATTACCTATGAGGTTTTTCAGCCATCCGGGACCATCTTGATGGGTTTCCAGGCACTTTTTATGTTTTTCAGATTTAATTATATTCTAGGGATATTTTAGTAATTTTGTTTTCTTTTTTTATTATTGTTTCCGAATTGGATTAGGATTCTTTTATTTAAATCTGATTAGGATTCTTTTAATTAATTCCGATTAGGTTTAGGATTGATTTAGGTTATAAATATTTCATTTTGTCTCAGTTTTAAACAAGCTTTTTTTTTTGACATTACTTCAGGAATTGAAATTCCTTTTCTTTCTCTTTACTTTTGGTTTTGAATTGCAATTCAAGTTAAACCAAAACATGAGTGATCACGCAAAACATCTTTTTTTTTTCTTTTCCTTTTTGGTTGTTTTCAGATAATTGCAAGCGATCCAAAATCGTCCTACATCAGTTGGTTAGGACTCTTATCGGGTAAGCTTCAAGTGTAAGCTTTCTTCGTTGTCTTTCGCGAGGTAACATTCCACAGCCATTTGCCTATCCCTTTCAAGTGTAATCCAAGTGTTACCGACTTGGATCCTCATGTTGTAATTGAGAATGGAGATCTCTGCTCTCAGGTCTATGACCCGCCTTTGGCCAAGTATGGCATTGTAGGTTCCAGGGGTGTCTACAAAACATCTAGTTTATTGTTTCAGTGACATCTCCATTGTCTGCTCTGACTGTGGTGGGAACCTATAGGACTCCATCAGCATGAGTTCTGTTATCGTTGAAGCTAGTTAGAGTTGTATCTGACCTTAATAGCGAGATTTGTCAATTCCCATCTTGTCAATTCCCATCTGATCAAAGGCCTTGCGATATAGGAGATTGACATCACTCCCAGTGTTAACTAGGATTTTCCTCACTGGGAAGTTGCCAACCTGGAGTGACACTATTAGGGGTTTTGAATCTCCCCTCAACTTGGGATCTTTGGTTGTGTGTTACTGTTGGTAGCAAATTCACTAGTCCTGCATTTTTTGCCAAAAATTGTTGTAGGTGACCTTCCTTTATCAGCCTAGGTCGAAGCAATCCTTCGTGAGATGGCTGTGATCTTTATGGTAGTGGCAGAACTTTGCTAGGTCTCTTTTGGCGGTAGGACTCTTGAGTGGCCTGGGTGGCTTGAGAAGGCCTCTCTTCTCCATGACCATCATGACTTCGACCCGTGATGTCTTAAGTGGAGTGACCATGAGGTCGAGGATGGCTTTCCTTCTCTTGTCAGAGGTTCCCCCGCTTGGGGGGAAGCTTTTTTCTATCCCACTTTTATCTTTGAGGACTACTCGGATGTCCTCTATTGTCTTTTTCTATAGCTGAGGTGAAGCTTGGGATCTTCTTCTGGACCGCAGTTTCTTCAGCCTTGATTAGTTTTTGCAAGAGCGACTGCAGCTCTTTGATTGTTTTCACCGGCTCCTCGGCCAGTCTGAGGGCTGCATACCCCCTTTGCAAACCTTGCTTGAATGTAGTGATGTAGATAGCATCGTTTTTTTGCTTGATCTCCACTGCTTCGTCATTGAAACGACTGTAATATCTCCGGGTGCTCTCACTGACCTTTTGCTTGATGAGGAAAAGGTCGTAGATATCCTTTTCGCACCTCGTGCTGCTTTAGTAGTTTTTCAGAAACAGCTTCTTTAGTTGTGTCCAGCTTGTGATGCTTGCCTCAGGAATTCCTTTGAACCACAATTGGGCCTTTTTAGTCATCGTGGACCTGAAGGCTCAGCATTTGACATTATTTGGATGCTCGAACATGTCTATGTAGGAGACATGCTCATCGATGTGTTGCTAAGGTTCTTTGGTGTGGATCTTTGAAACCTGAGGGAATCTTGGCTACTCGGATGCTATGGACAAATGGCGAAGGGTCGGTAAAATCCACAGTGCTCTGTTGCTCCTGTTTGGTCGGGGGTTGCCCCTCGTGCGCTTTCTCCTGTCATGTCCATCAGTCTACGACAAGAAGGCATCCTTGCCCCAAGAGGAGTTCATAGAGAGCTCCCCTGCTTTTCAGGGACTGTACCCTGTGCCTGGCTCTTAGAGATGGCTGCTCGATTGAGCCTGTCCCTTAGGTTGTATCCTCTTCCGTTGTTGAGGGTTTTTTTGAGATCGGTCACCGGCATTATTCTCACTTCTCGTGACCTTTGCTTTGGTTTACCTGCTTCTTGATCTGCATCATTGAGCAGGGGGTCAGCTCTTGCTTCTAAAGGTTGAAGCTTGTCCATCCGGGTATGCTGGGTTTGCCTCCTGGGCAGTTGTGTGTCCCTCCGGGAAATCGCCGAAGTACGCCCAACGGAAACGTAATCTCCTTTGCCAGAGATCCCTTCCAGGGTTGTCATAATTCTTTCCATTAGATTTACAAGCGGGTTCCCCCAGATCTCTATGGCTTGGGCGGCTTGGTGTTATTGGCATTCATCATGGGATCCGGGTGTCTCTGGTGCGACCCTTCTTGTGTCGACCTCCAGTTGGCCGGGATATTGTGGGATAGGTCGGACTGTGCCAACAATTGCTAGTCCTATTGTGTGCTGGGCCCTGGGTTGCCATCATTAACGGCCTGCACTAGCAGCGGTATTTCAGGAGCTATCTCTCCAGTGCACAATTGCGTTCTACATGTTGAAGCCGGGAAGGCTGCGATTGATCCATCAGGGCAGTTCTATCTGTTTTTTGTGTATAGGAAAAAGGCTAGGCTTTTCTTGTATAGACTCCCACAGACGGTGCCAGAAGTGATCGGGTCTAAAAGAGTTGGATAGGGTCACCCCACAGATCTTGATGGAGCTCCACGATCATCAGCCTGAGAAGATAATAAAAAGAGGTCACCGAAGTGGGCTGTTGCCCAGGGAAGAGCTCCGATGCCTAAGTTAGTATTCTGGGAGAGTTTTCCAGTAAAGACAGTTCTTATAAAACTGGAAGGTTTGGTTCTTTACTTTCTTGCTTGGTCTGTAGACTGATTGTGCTTTTTTGTTTAAGTAGAGAGAGAGAGAAGGAGTCATAGGGAGTTAGTTACCTCTTGGAATTGGGCTTTGTCTTACGTAACAGTGGGCAGTTATGATAATTGCGGGATTCAGTTGAATCCCGCCAATTGCTCCTAAGATCATGGAGTTTTCCTGGAATGAGAGATCTTGCCATTCACATCTCTGTGAGAGCTACGAGCTCACTAACTAAACTTCAGACCAACTTCACGACCTCCCCGTGGATGTTGAGGATCTTGAGCATCTATTTTGTTGAGGTCGTGCTGAGGGATCCTTGCCTCCTTAGAGTGGCTAGGAGTCGCACATCGGTGGTCATGGCATGGAAGATTTATGATTCGGATGGGAGCTTGTCAGGTAGAAGTCGGGGTCTGGCAAGTCCTCAGCTCGAGCTCATTTTGGAGGTCGATGGCCTGGGTGGTCGGTGGTGGCTGACCGCTTGCCACATGTCCTTGTTGACTCTATGAGTCTGGCTCTCAGGTATTGAATGCATGGGGCCCTTTGGCCTATTTGGGTTGACTTCTATCCTGGTCCTACCATTTGAGTTGACTAGTCCGAGTTGTGCCTGTTTCACCCATCAACTATAGCCTATATTGCCATGATTATGTTTTCCAAGTCTATATGATTTTCAACTATTGTATGCGTGATTCTATTTCTATTGGTAAATAAACCTAAAATGGACAACCTTTTTCCGTTTATAACTTTCTGTGATTCTCATCAACAAATAGTATTTATATATAATTGGGCTTAACTACCAATTTGGCCACAAAATTTCCCTTTTTTTTTCAATGTAATCACTGAACTTTTAATTGAGTTAATTTAACCATTTACTTTACGAGAATGGTCAATTTAACATAGGGTGACCACACCCTCTGTTATAGTGTCTTATTTCCTGTCCGTAAAACAGTTTTGACACATAAAAACTGTGGCATTTTTTTCTTTTCCTTTTTTTCCTTTCCAAATTTTATAGAAGGAGATGAATTATAAGCGTATAAAATTCAATTTTGTCAGTGATAATGTAAGGAAAATTGGTGCATTTGGTCATCAAAATAAATACGTTCGGTAAACTTAGTCCATATTATTATAATTGAAATTTTTAATTTAATAAATAAAATAATTAGATATAAAGTTTATGTATATAAAAATCTTTAAAAATCATAGATATGTCATTATTAATTTTGAATATAAATATATATACATATATGTTTATATATTGATGGAGCTCGGAATCGATCTTTGTGTCACCCCGACTTTCAATAGCACCGGAGAAACAATCGAAAAGGATTAGGTCACCAAAGTGGGTTGTCTCTCCAAGGATAACTTTGATGCCTAAGTCAGTTCACGTTGAAAAAAGAATTGAATGAATTCACTTGTGTCATCTGTGTGTGATTTGATTATGTATATTGAATGATAATCCACCAATTTCGGTGGAGTTACCTTATTTGAGTAGATCTTAATTACGTGGAAGTAGACATATTAGATTAATTGTGAGATAATATCCCACCAATTATTCCTAAAATCAAGAAGTTTCCATATTAATAGATGTCTTTAAATGCACGTCTCTAGAAAGAGAACTACGAACCCGCTAACGACCTTTGAACCATCTTTGCGACCTCCTAGGAGACTTTGAGAGTCTCAGTCTACCTTCTGAGAGGTTGCATTGATTAGTTTAAGGTTCATACTGTATGTAAGAAGCTGTAGTCATTAAGTCGTGGCCAGGAAAGTATATGTGATGGGTTAGAGCTCTTTGAGTTGAAGGTCATGGTCTAGAGAGACCTCCCCTAAGCTCATGATAGGTTGGTATCCATTGACTAGGGTGGTTGCTGAACTTCCTTTAGCCATATCGGGTTGAGTTCTTGGTATTCAGGTAAATATTAAGATAATTCGGATCCGGTGGTTCTGGTCATGCCCATTTTGCCCATCACTACCCCATTTTAACCTAGAGTTACCGAGCTCCCTAGCTTTGGAAGGTCATCGTTTTTGTAACTGCTAGCTTTATGTCCCATCAGTTTTCCGGAGGAAAGTTTCTTTTCAGCAGCTGAAGGGTTTCCTATTTCGTATAAATAAGAACACTTAAGAGAATTTGGCATTTACCAAAACTCTTTCTCTACAAACAAATTATCTTCCTACAATCAAATCCCTAAGCTATAAACTTTCAAGCTATTGCTTTTGCGTGGTGCTCGACGACGAAAAACTCCATCTTTAATTAGTGAGTCCTCTTCTTTACAACTTCTTTTATTTTTCCAGAAATTTTCTTTTCTCTTGCAAAGAAGAATATCTTCTCACAAGTTTGCTTGTTCTTCCACATCTGTCAGTTCTTCTACTTCTGAACAATCAGTTAAGGACACTCCTATTCTTCTTCTAGTACTCCTTTTGTACCTTCCACCATAGTTCCTAGGACTGTCCCAGTTCATAACCCTGAGAACGAGGTTTACTATGTACCCTCTTTAACCTTAAAAACACTCTAGGTTAGGAAGAATGAGTATGCCCCTTTTGAGCTGGAAGTCTCTACTCTTAAAAGTGTAGTAAAGAGAGAGGCCTAAACAAGGGTGATATAGAGTTTCCTAAGAAGGATGAGTGTCCCAATGACACCAGAGAGGGCTATATCGTTCTCTATGAGACCAACCTGGGGAGGCGGGGGGATTGTTCTTCCATATATCGGCTCAATTTTCCTTGATATTCCATATTTCTGGCGATTCCCCATCGTCCAACTGTCTCCTAATGCCGTTAGGGTTGTGGTCACTTTCATAGTGACTCGTCATCTGTATAAAGTCCTTGTATCTTTAGAGCTTTTCAGGTGTATTTTTAAAGTGGGAATCTCCTTTGCGCCTGGTAGAACTGGTCATGGATACCTTCAATCGAATATAATTCATAAGCTCGTAGGGCTCTTCCAATCCTCTAGGTTCCCAATCGATTTAGTCTGAGCTAAGCCTTATCCTAAATGGAATCCTAGCAAAACCTTTTCCAACGGGCCTCCTAGGTTGGAGGGTGCGGACAAGTTGGCCAGGCTTTTTCTCATTGATTTGGCTAATTCAATTTTTCCAAAAGTAGGTTCAATTGTTCCCACTTGGGATCTTTCTTTCTTCATTCCTGCTAGGCTTGGTAGGCCTAAATATCTCGACCCCCTTCTGGTATGAATATGTATTCTTGCTTTGTCTAAACTTCATTCTATTTTGCTTTTAGGTCGATGATGCTAACTGTTCTCTTCTCTTCTTATTTTGACAGTAATATGGACCATCTGGCAAGATCGTTGTTCAGAGAAGCCCCAGCAACAAGGTCCACAATAGGGGTAGCAAAACAAAGCTCTGATTCTTCAATCCATATTTGGTGGAGCTTCTATTGCAATTCCCAAGGCCCAATCTTTTGAGGTTGCACCCTCCAAAGTCATTGTTCCTCCCAACAGGACGAAGAAATACACCATGGCCAACAGGACATAGATTACTCTGAAGAGGAGTAGAGAGGATGCTACCCTACTTGTGTCCAATGCCCCACGAACTACAATAATCATTTCTTTTTTTGATTCCCCTTCTCTTGCATCTGGCCAGAAGAAGAAGGTTGTTGATGATGCTATTTCAAGTAAAGATAAGGGTCTAGCGACAGCTAGAAAATGGGTCGAATTCAGTGGTTGTGGCATGAAATAGGTCGCTGATGCCCTCAAAAGGCTTGGTAAGTTTTCCTTGGCCTCCCCATCTAAGGAGAAGGTCAAGAGATGGGTTCCAGACTTTCCATTGGAGTCTACTGACTCCTTGTTTTAGTGACCACACACCCAATCCTTTTTTATGGAGTGTGTGCCTCCGAGTGACAAGGAAATTTGCAAATAGCTCATGGATGACGAGTTGGACAAGTTTTTTTCTTTCTTGCAGTCTGCTATAAGTTAAATCTTCTTTCTTAAGTTTTTGCATCACCATTGCGAGCCCTTCCATGTGGTAAGTTTCTTCTCTATGTAATTCTTCTTTTCAGAGCCATGTTTTCATGGGTTAGAGACTGAGGAGGAACGAAGAGAAAGAGAAGAAAGATAGCGACCTTGCTATCTTTATTTAAAATCTTCAAAATGAGAAAACCCTCTTGGAGGAGAAGAACAAAGAGCTCATTATTGCTGAGGAGTGAGTTAACTCTCCTACTCTTGAATTTGATAAACTCTTGGCACAAGCCAAGAAAAACATAGGTGAATATGTAGAGGAGAACTGGACGATGATGACTTCTATAGATGATGCAGTAAAAAAGAATGAGTAGTTGGTCAAACAGGGGGAGAAGATGCATGCTTGCGTCCAAGAGCTTGAAGCTCAAGCTAAATCTGATGCCCAAGGGTTGAAGAATTCAAGAGTTTTCTGTGATGAGTTGAACGTGTCTTTGGCCAAGCTCGAGGAGCTCCCAACTTTTTGATCCTATGTGGAGCCATTGATACAGCCCCAAATGTTTGGTTCGTACACTAAAAGGATAAAATTGTTGAAGAGATCAATCTAGGGCTGAAGGTTTATGAAAACTTGGATGAGGGCTTGAACCACCCTGATAAAGTTGTTCCTCTTCCTTGTCGTCGAGATGTAATAGGTCCTCCAGACCGGAAGCAAGTTGGGACCAGGGAGCAACTAGTTGAGGTCATTGGTCTCATTGAAGTAAAAGTAGTGCGGGACATACCTCCTCTGGTAGCGGTTGAGGCTTTAGGTAGATTTATCACTACTTATGGAAATTTCCTTAAGATCTATCCCTTCTGTTGGGATTTATACCCAAAAAGACTATCATTTTTTGAGAAAAAGTGTAAAATACTATAATCTAAATAAGTAATTTTTTACATATTAGCATAACATGCAAT